>RDPX01000206.1:834143-863513 GCA_003991215.1 Morbakka virulenta | reverse complement strand
TATAAAACATGCTTTGATCCTCTTGAAACATTCTGTTGTTACGTATCTTTGCATCTCTATTCTTAAGATGTTTTAGCTTTGTGCGTTGGTATCTTAATTCATCCAGCGTACTTTCTTTCAACGCTGTTAATTCTTCTTGTTTTCGAAGTTGTAGTTCAGATCTTTTTCTCAGTTTCTGCAGTATTTTCCTTTCCTTTCTGGTTGATTTCCTTTTAGTCTTCCTCCTGTGTATTTCATTGAATGTCCACGCTAAAATCTGGCTCAATGATTTTATCTTTTACTCGCTTTTTCTTGTCCTCCTGTCTTTCTGGTTCGGGTGACTTGTTCCTTTTTCCACATTCCATTTCTTTTAACTCCACAGCACACTTTCAATGACCTTGCCATCGCGTAGACGGCATTTACCACTTTACAGACATCAACATTGTTGGTAAGATGTTTTTCTAACACCTTTTTTGCAGTGTCGATTTCCTTTCTTGGAAGCCCCTTTTTCAACTTTACTGGTCTTTCTCTGTTTGCAATACTCTCTTTCCTTGTCGGCATCAGCGGGGCTAGTACGTCTTCAAATCTCATTCTCATTCTCAAAATTACAGTCTCTTCGTCTGCGTTATTTTCGTTTTCTTCTGGCTCAGCATTCTGAATCATGTCATTCTCTTCGTTTCTATCTTGTTCAACATTTCTGTGGTCGATATCTTGCGGCTCCACCATTTCTCATCTCTGACCTCTATGAGGTTGAGTAGAGATTTTTCTTTCCGAAATCTGTCTGCATTGCCCCTCAACTTTTGGGCACTCATCAGGTCATCACCATAGATTTCATCCCACGCTTCCTTCATTCTTTTCCTGAATCCTTTTCCTTTCTTTATTTCGCGTTCCTTTATTCTAATTAGATTTACCTTCATCTTATTTGTCCATTTTCTGCTGATGTTCGGTACATTCACTTGCACTAATCTCCTTCCGCTTCCTTCTGAACCACCATTGTTTGGCATTTCTTTCTTAAATCTAGCTGCATTATCTCAGAGATTTTGTTTCAACACATGATTTATTTCAGGGAATGTTTGGTCCCATTTTCTTTTCATTCTCAGCAAAAATCCAGTACCTCTAGTTCTCTATTCATCTCCAACACGAACTAACCACTTCTTCTCATCATCAATAGATGTTGATAAGTGGTGTCTTGTTTGGGCCTCCCAATTTGGGACAGTTAAACTTCCAGCCACGTTTCTCCCTGGAATGCTCCTTCGGTGTTGTTGATGTCATTTGGTTGAAATTGATTTTGATCCATATCTCCCATAAAACGTTTTTGAAATAAGCACGGGTCACAAGTCGATCTGGAGTTGTCCAGCTCTCTAGTCAAGGCAATTGATTTTGACAGTGTCGCCACTTGTACCAGGTTCCGCGATCGGTGACCTCATAACGCAGCGGCCATTCACCCATATCGGCACGCTACCTTCGGGTTGCGAGTATAATTGATCGTGTAACCTCCACCAGATGATTTGTCACCCAAGGCCAAAGAGTATCATCTACCCTTACAACTGTTCGTGTAGTTTCCACTAGGCGGACTGTCTCCCCAGACTAAAGAGCTCTATCTGCCCTGGTTTTGAAATCAGAGATTTTCCTTCTCCTAGAACAAACAAGCTTGTTCTACCCGGAGCACTGGTTATTTAAAGGCGCCAGATACTTGCCTATCGCTCTTTCTCCTGTTAGTTCCAAACAGTTCTGCTACGTAAAAGCCAGGAGTTGGACTTGGACTGCCAGAGGCTGTATTTTACGCTTGCTATTGTGATATTGTGTAGGTATCAGACGCTCAACTTCCTCAACCATATCGGCATTAGCAGTCCTTCAGAACCTTATTACTTTTATTATTGAAGAATTTCTTTACGTATGCATTTTAGTACAATTACCTACCGGGTCACCCCAGTGACCTGGGGCAGATAAAGGTCCTATGAGACATGGCACGAACATCAAATGGATGATTGACACATTACAAAGAGTATAAAAATACTTATGACAAGGAACTAAAAACATCATTGGCACGAATATTAAAAGACAATTGTCATATTACTACAAACTATGAAAATATAAAAAAAATTGTAAAAGGCTACATGAAAAAATACAGAAATGTTTATGACTTTTGCAGTATCATATTAAGAGTACTTTTCGAAGAATATGAACAGTGCCTGTGAGGACCTTTCCAGGTATTTTCTCTGTATGTTTTTGAGTCCCCTTCTTAATCATCCCTAGTTTCCTCACAATGACTGAAACAGTTCTACCGTTTGAAGTTCCACATTTTTTTGTATTTCTATCTTCAGGTTTTTATGCTTGCTTAACTTTTCGAATTCCTTTACTGAAATGTTTGATGGGTGGGGTATTGAACTACACCAGCGTCTTGGCTTCGGAGAGTATACTGTCCATGCAGAGCTTTCTGGCTCCAATGGTCGGCAAGCTGTTTCTGTGCTTTCCATTTGCGATTCATTTTAACTCTCCTCGCTGTTTCTGTGGCTTTCCGAGGCCGAATTCCATACAAATATCATTACTTAACTGCGTAACTGTAATTAGCAATCTTTCTAGTTGTCGATCACGTTTTGCGAAAATTTTCAAGTCATCCATATAGAAGAGGTGGTTAATCTGCTTGTCATAGATCGTGTAACCACAGTTGGCGTTATTAAGTTCAAGCGATATGCAGAAGAGAAGCGGGGAAAGAGAGACTCCTTGGAAAATACCGCGTTTGATTTTAATTGGGTTAGATGTAGTCCAGCATCGTGGGCGAGGAAAAGAGAGGTGTTCCACATTGACATACTTTTCTTTAAAAAATTTGTAATTATTGGTGAGATCTTATCTTACTTATTGGTGTAATTATTGTACATTTCTAGGCTTTACTAATCCAGTCATGCGGAACACTGTCAAAACTTTTCGATAATTAATCCATGCCGTGTTTAAATTCTTACTCTTTCTCCTACAGTCTTGTAGAATCATTTTGTTGATTAAAAGCTGATCCTTGCATCCATACGAGTTCCTTTTGCAGCCTTTCTGTTCCTGAGGAAGAATCAAGTTTTGCTCAAGGAAATTATACATTCTGTCACTGATTACCGATATTAAAATCTTATACGTTGTCGTCAAGCACGTAATAGGGCGTTAGTTTTTCGGGTTCTTAGTATCGACTGATTACGGGAGAAGATAGGTGTTGCCTTGTCTTAACTAATCCGATAAGGCATCTGTTGTTGTGACGATTTCATTTAGAGATGCCATTAGGTGTTTATGTATTTCACTTAGAGAGTTCAGCCAGAAATTTAGAATCTTGTCTAATCCAGGGGGTCTCCACTTCTGTGATTTCGCTTGGGCCAGGCGCAAATACTCGATCGTAATAGGTTTCCACTGTTGTTCTTTGACCTCACTCATCCTTTCCTCCTCTCTGCCTATCCAAGTAGCTTCCTGGTTATAGTTTTTTTCTTTAGCCCAGATGCCGTTCTAAAACATCTCCACGTCTTTGTTCACAGGTGGATCCTTTACCTCAGTCTTACTCTTTCGAATTTCCCTGTAGAACTTTTTAGCATCAGTTTAGAAGATCTTGTTGTGTCTGTAGAACTTATTTCGTTTATCGAACCTTCTCAATCGCTGCGCTTTCACTTGTATTTTTTGTTTTAAGACTTCTTTGGTTGTATCAAGAGAGACTTTATCAATAATATTGTGTTTCCTTTTAACTTTCCTGCTTTTCGTAGTTTTCACGTCTTCCATTTGTTAATTCATCAAGAATTGAGATCTCTGCCCGCAAAGACTCAATTTTCTTCTTTATTTTCATTTTCCATTTTGGTTCCTTATTAACCAGTTTCGGTTTATTCTTTTTTATTTTAGTCCCTAGCTTTTGGGTGGCAGCCTTTGCTGTTGAGTATATTAGATTGTTGATGGAGGTTAAAGCCTTCTGGGTTTCATTATCGATCTCGCTTAAAGCAACGTTATAAAGCTTAATAGTAAAGTTTGTTTTTGAACAGAATATTAGCTTAGGCAGTGTGACCCTCTCTTCCATCTCAGTCTCTTCAGTCGTTGCAAGTTCACGTATTATGTCTTCATGGGCATCCTGTATATTTTCTTTATTTTTTTGCAAAGAAATCATCAACAACCACAACCATGTGCACATTTCTAACTATTTCTTCATTAGTTCCATCTCTCACTTCACTTATTCTATTCTCAATCAGTCCAGGTGTCAAATTTACTAGTTCAACTATAGATTCTCGATGTTCAATATCAACCTCAGGTTCCACAGTAGTTTCATTTTGAATTTTATCCCGTATTAGATCAATTTGCGCATCATTCAACCGCTTATTTCTAAAAATATCTCGACGTACATTTACGCAAGTTTATTAGCACCGATGTTTTTCATGATTTCTTTTCCCACTATTTTTCTCCATTCTGAGTAGGTTTGTTCAGTCACGTTTCTCACGGGGTTCTTTTGAACGATGTAAAGTGCTCTTTGAACATTGTTATAGTCCTCTGTAGACCATCTAACTCTAGTTTCTTTTGACTTTGTGGGCATAACTGTAGGTAGAGAGTTAGGGATATCATGGTTGTGATTACCTTGCAGATCATTCGCAGAGGAGGAATTAGATCCAGTCGTATCCCTTTCAACCTCAGGGTGGTCTCTGCCTGAGGGATGCGTCCCTTGTTGACCCGCCCCTTGTTGACCGCCTGATGGACGAGGCGGTATGATTTACTTCTCGTTTTCTTAACATATCTCAATGCATTTTAGCCTTAGCGCGGAGTACCCAGCCCCTTGACTTGGTATTCAACTCGAGTCGCCACCTAGTATTTCAGGCCCACGCGGATTGATGATGATGATGAAAAAAACATGCTTTACAACGTTTGTGTACTTCAGTCCTTTGAATATGTCATGGGTAGAGTTCGTCTTAATAAATATGCGTGTTCAAGAAGCACAGTTTTCTGCAGTTCCTCGATTCGTATGTTACCATGTATTTGTTCAACATCCCGATTTAGTCCTTTCCTAAGAAGCCCAATAGCTCCTATTACAACTGGAATGACAGTTGTTTTAGTGCTCCACATTTTGTTGGTTTCCATTTGAAGATCTTTGTATTTTCCAGTCATCTCGATCACTTTTGCCGCAACATTTCTTTTTGATGGTATACCCAATATCAATTAGAGTACATAATGTCAGTGCTTTATCTTTGATTATGATATCCGACATGTTTCCTTTGATTTCTTTGTGTTAATAGGCATATCCCACAATACTGTAACATCATTTCCTTCAGCAACTTTATTTGGTTTATGTTCATACCATTTGTTAGTGACTTGATTCTGGCAGTGTTTACAAATATTCCTTTTATTCTAAGGCAGGATAGTCTAACATGATGTACTCCACAGTTTAGTCAAATTCATGGCTTAATTTACATTTAGGGCCAGTTCCAATTTTGATAATTGTGTGCTGATATTATCGTGTTGCTAAACTTTGCAACCATTTATGTGTCAATTCTTTACCATCATATGCTCTGTCAATTCTCGCTGGGTATTGTCCATGTAGCGCTATCTCTTTCCATCTCTTTTTCATGTTGATCATATTTTTTTATTTTTTTTACTATTTTTTTTAGCGATTCCACTTGTAATTGGCATGGCTTTTTCATTCTCAGTACTCTCCATTTCTAATCCCATTTCCGTTGCAAACTTATTATTTTGTTTCAACAGCTTGTCTTTTGTTTCTTTCAGGTACCTTTCTAAACTTGTAGTGCTTGTTTTGTAAGTACATTCTTATTGAATCAGCACTCTTCCTTCTTCCTTTCGTGTGAGATTTATCCTTTCTACTTGTGTTTTAGGGTGATTCATTCTGTGCATTGCCATTATATTTCTCGTCTTGGCATCCATTTTTCTGACTTCTTTCATATGCCAGTTAATTTCATTGAAACTATATGTTGCCGCTGGAATTGCTAAAGTGTTAATGGGAGTGATTTTATTGGATGTCTTCAGTTCTTCAGTGAGTTCTTAAGTTCATTTTAAGGCTCATCTTAATTCTTCGATAGTTTTCTTTCCTGACCATATTAACTTCCTTTTGTTTTTTTTCCTGGCTCACGGTAAAATACTTCGGGGTTAAATTTAAACGTTATATTTCGTCGAGACGGTTTACTGCTTCCTCAAATCTTTTTGTTGTTTGAGCCTTTGGCTGTATCTTCTGCTTGAACTTTCTGTGTAATTATGTCTTCCTCTTTCGTTAACTGTGTGAGAATCGATAAATCTAGTAATTTCCATTTCAATTCTTCCTTCCCACTCAGGTTTTGTTCACTTGATTTTCTTTGGTTTTTTTAAAAAAATCTGACGCCTTTGTTTTCAGTTACAGTGCAGCAGTTGCGTACATCAGTTCATTTATTTCTATCACATCTATTGGCTCATGGTGTTGTTCTTTTATTATTATCATCATCATAGTCAGTAGTATTGTGGTGGTGGTGGTAGTCGTAGTAGTAGTAGTAGTAGTAGTAGTAGTAGTAGTAGTAGTAGTAGTAGTAGTAGTAGTAGTAGTAGTAGTAGTAGTAGTAGTAGTAGTAGTAGTTAATGGTAGTAGTAGTAGTAGTTAGTGGTAGTAGTTAGTGGTGGTAGTAGTAGTAGTAGTAATAGTAGTAATAGATTGTAGGTGTAGCAATGGTACTTGTACTGGTAGTGGTAGCAGCAGTATTGGAAGGCTACTTGTTTTAGTTTTGTGGATCTTATATTCNTACCCATACAAATAACGAATAGATGGTAGTTGGTGGTGTAGGGTAGGGTTGTGGTTACTCAGTCAGTGACAAAGAAGGTCATGTTTCTTAATTACAAACGTTCACAACAAACACTTTGTATGATATCGTGTACTGTGTTAGCTACAACGAAATGACAAATTTTTTTTTTTCAATTTTGTATTGTACAAATGACCTCTTGTTCTACTGCTATTTCATACTTGTGCATACGCCATATTTCAATGTTTATGTAATTGGCGTGTGTAGCCTTAATGGGTCTTCTGACTCCATGTTTTAATCTTGTTTTGCCTTTAATTGAAGGACTGCTTGGGTAATACCTCTTGTAGTCAGCACACAAAGCATAGCTGCAGTAAATTCTTAAAATTACGATTGACTTTGGCCTGTAAGAGGACGTTCTAAAATGGGCCGTGGACATTTGATTGTTGCCGATTGTGCCAGTTATAAACAAATCTGTTGTAAAAGTTTGTCGATAGCCATGAGTTTTGGATAAAAAGTTCCAACGAAGTTTTCTGACACCGATCATCTCAACATTCTTTCTGCAAATTTTCAGCATATTCTTTATCGGCCTCAAGTTGTTTCTCAAATACCTTTTATAAAAAAAATTGATAACACCGCTGTCAATTCAAAATCAAGTACAGTATTTTGAAGTGCGCTATCAAACAAAAAGCTAAATTAATCATGATTATGATGAAATGAAAATTCTCGTAAAGAAGAAATGTAATTGGTATGACAGAGAAGGGGCGGTCAAGTCAACGTAAAGAGGAGGAAGGCGACCAGACGATCATCAAGATAAGTGCCTCCAAAAACATAGCTCCTTGTGAATTTAAGATACTGCACGAGCTAACATGCTCGCAATAAAAATTTAAGGAGTCAAATGGAAAAAAAACCTGTTTTCGTCTCATGACAAATATGCAATTGATAACCTAGGAAATGGGGAAGTTGGTGAGGCTTCCTCAGGAAAGGAACAAATACAAACTCTGCACTTACTTTCCCTAGCTTTTAGGTAGACAGTGTTCGCAACAATGTTCTCTAGCTCCATCCATAGGCTTTTGATATCCTCGTGCACTTCCAAAGCTTTAAAATAATCCTTGGATTTAAATCAAACAGGATATTCTAACCTTCGCTTTTAGACAACTTTCCTATCTAACTTAGCCTTCTCATTTGGTTCGGATCGAATGTGAAAGGGATCTCGGACGTATGTGAGAGAGTAGTAGTAGTAGTAGTAGTAGTAGTAGTAGTAGTAGTAGTAGTTAATGGTAGTAGTAGTAGTAGTTAGTGGTAGTAGTTAGTGGTGGTAGTAGTAGTAGTAGTAATAGTAGTAATAGATTGTAGGTGTAGCAATGGTACTTGTACTGGTAGTGGTAGCAGCAGTATTGGAAGGCTACTTGTTTTAGTTTTGTGGATCTTATATTCATGCCATTTAACCAGCCCCCTCTGCGACTATTAATAAAATAGAATACATTTCATTGTCTAATTTAGCACATTTCTATTACTGGATCGCAATTTTTTGTTTCCAGAAGCCCAACTGGTGTTTGGTGGTCAGGCATTGAAGTTATGAACATTGCCAGAATGTTGTAGATAGATATATATACAGATACATACATACATACAAACATACATACAAACATACATACATACATACACACATACATACATACATACATACATACATATATACATACATACATACATACATACATACATACATACATACATACATACATACATACATACATACATAGATCGATCGATCGATCCATCGACGGATGGATAGGTAGATGGATGGAATGGAATTGCTTAACTTATTAAATCATTCATCCCAAGTTATTTTAGGATTGCTTGTCGCTTTTTAGGGGCATAACAAAGGCGTCATGTCGATAGTAGCTGCTGCAGATGGATCAGGCGTGTTCTCCGCTGCTTCAAATGGCTTGATAAGTAAGAAACAAGTTTTTATACCGTGCTTTCCTTTTATGTAGTTTGGAGTGTGTGTATGTGAGAGTGAGAGTAGAAGGGTGAGTTTAAAGGCATTGATCTACATGTGGATGTGCATGCATATTGTGTGGTCAAGTGGTGAATCGCCATACTTCACGTTAAAAAAACCCAACTATGCTCCTTAGTTGGGGAATAATCTTTTACCACATTACAACTCGCTTAATTCGATTGCGTTTTATAATTATGCTTGTTTATGAAGTGTGTCATAACACATAGTGTGCCATTTTTCATGCCCTCCCTTTTAATGTACCTACACGTAACAAGTTGCAGGTTCCTTGGTCAGATAAACTGGTTTTTGCTCCAGACGTATCTTAATGCAGCATTGGTCAAGTGGTTTCTTACTTGACTCTGTTAAGCAATAGTTGATGCAAATACTTGAGCTGTACTATTGGCATTTTTGTATCGATACTTCCAAAATGACTTTATATGCAAGAAAGTTATTCTGTGACTGTAATTGTCATGGTTGTCAAAGACGGCTTCCGTTTATGATCGTACTTCCGTAACACAAAATGGTGTGTTATCACGAACTACTGAAAATACTGGGCGTAGGGTCACGTTACCGAGGATTGGTAATATGAACGATAGAAATTGATGGAAGGTTATTGACGTAGATATATTGATAGGGAAAGTATACCGAGACGTGGGTCACAATCATATTTTGTCAGGGATGCACCTTGGACTGTGATTTTACGTTACCATCTAATTGTGATTGGATAAAATAAAAGAGTACACAAACCACCAGTTTAGGTTTTGGTGTCAAAAAAGTTTCGTTTGGGTTTGTTGCTAGGCAGTCCGCCGCGAAATGAAACCTGGCAGCATGATGATAAAAAGCAGTAAGAAATTGAGTAACAAGGACAGCATTTCGTATCTCAAAACCCTTGAAACATCAAAAGACAAAACACGACGACCTAGGAGGTCACTTTCGAGTGAAAAATGCAAGACGAGAACTAACGGATATGAGTACAACATTGGTAGGGGACCGAAAAAGTATATACGATATTCAATTCTTGTTTACCCAATCTGCCTCCACATCTTTTACATTTTGATTTTATGTTGGTTGTTTGCTGACATTAGTAGAGTATGATGTTTTACGTAAAACCAAATGACCCTTGATGCCTAAATGAAAATAAGTATTACTATTTTTATGTTAATATATGAACATTATATGTATGTGAATGTTTGTATGCTTAAGAGGCAATAAATGCTAAATTGACTGCATTGGTTGAGAATATTGATGTACATCGTGGGTCAGGTTTCTGGCTCTGAAAACCTTCCGTTGACTTTATATTTCCCTGTCTAAAATTAACATTGCCCACCTTACTGCTCACACTTGCATTTTAAGGAGTATATTTTCTTTTCAAGCTAGTATTTATTTACATTGGTAAGTTGTGTATTCGAGTATGGAACTTTTTTCTTGTAAAGATAACTTTTGTCAGAGGACTACCCACGTCTTATGCCTTATTTTTTGTTGCTTTGTCGTGATTTGTATCAGGAACATTCTTTTTCCGGTTTTTCATTTAGTTTCCGTTTTACATTGGTATTTATTTTGCAGCATTGGTAGTGGGGAAACGTGGGTCTGTCTACCCCAGTATTTGACCAAGTCAACTTCTATGAACAATGTCACAACGAATAGATTAGCGTTGGGGTCGCCGCTCCTCTCGGCGGGACCCCTTGCCCGGGTAACGACCGATCGGTGGAGCTGCAGAGTCGGCGGGATCGTCATCCAGTGACTGTGACTCCTGTCAATAAAGTAAGTGCCAAGAATGTCAGAGCAAAGCTTTTAAAGATTGCTACTTGGAACGTACGTACATTATACCAAGCAGGAAAACTAGATAACGTCCTAGCTGAGATGAAAAGAATGAAAATCTCATGCCTGGGGCTGTATGAAGTGCGCTGGTCTGGTGCTGGAGATTTTTGGAAAGGCAAGAAACGAAACCTCATCTCAGGTGGGGAAGAACATCACCGCGGGGTCGCCCTTGTACTTGATCGCCGCTTTTCCAACTCAGTACTTACCTTCTGGCCAAAGAACGATCGCATGATGCAAGTCAAGATAAAATCTAGTCGATTTAATGTAAACATNTGTGTATTCGAGTATGGAACTTTTTTCTTGTAAAGATAACTTTTGTCAGAGGACTACCCACGTCTTATGCCTTATTTTTTGTTGCTTTGTCGTGATTTGTATCAGGAACATTCTTTTTCCGGTTTTCATTTAGTTTCCGTTTTACATTGGTATTTATTTTGCAGCATTGGTAGTGGGGAAACGTGGGTCTGTCTACCCCAGTATTTGACCAAGTCAACTTCTATGAACAATGTCACAACGAATAGATTAGCGTTGGGGTCGCCGCTCCTCTCGGCGGGACCCCTTGCCCGGGTAACGACCGATCGGTGGAGCTGCAGAGTCGGCGGGATCGTCATCCAGTGACTGTGACTCCTGTCAATAAAGTAAGTGCCAAGAATGTCAGAGCAAAGCTTTTAAAGATTGCTACTTGGAACGTACGTACATTATACCAAGCAGGAAAACTAGATAACGTCCTAGCTGAGATGAAAAGAATGAAAATCTCATGCCTGGGGCTGTATGAAGTGCCCTTGTTCTTGTGCTGGAGATTTTTGGAAAGGCAAGAAACGAAACCTCATCTCAGGTGGGGAAGAACATCACCGCTGGGTCGCCCTTGTACTTGATCGCCGCTTTTCCAACTCAGTACTTACCTTCTGGCCAAAGAACGATCGCATGATGCAAGTCAAGATAAAATCTAGTCGATTTAATGTAAACATTCTAATCACTTATGCTCCCAATGGTGAAGCCAGTGACTAGGAGGTCGAAAACTTTTACAAATCCCTAGACGAGACGATGATGACCTGCAAACCAAAAGACAATTGTTATGACGGACTTCAACGCAAAGGTTGGGGATGAAAAGGATGGATGAATAGTCGTACCTCGTGGCCTAGGGGAACGAAACGAACGAGGAGACATGCTTGTAGATTGGTGTAGGACAAATGATATGGTCATCACGAACACATTATTTGCCGCCCACCCCCGACGATGCTGCAACAAAGCTAGAAACCAGATTGATTTTATCCTAATTAATCTAGATTCAGAAATGCAATTAAGAATTCTCATGCGTACCCAGGTGCAGACATAGATTCCGATCATAACCCAGGCGTTGCGAAGTTCCAGCGATCTCTCAAACGAACCGCAAAACCCAAACGAGTAACCAGGTTCGACTTCTCTGTCCTGCAAAAAAAATTGAAGAAATAAAAGCGAAATTTAAGGACGAGATTATTACTAAAGTAATAGAACTGCCGCCCCTCACGGATATCGATGAACACTGTGATGGCCCGACTTCAACTATACAAGAGGCGGCCACTAACAACACCCCAACCATTGAAAGGAAGAAGCAATCTTCTCACTGGTTCAGCCCTGAAGTTAAGGATCTGCTCAGAAAGAAAGAATCTCAAATACAATACAAAATCCACAACTATGAATTTAAGAAAAAATGCGGAGAAGCGAAAGAACATTGGCCAGAGGAAAAGTGCCAAGAAATTGGAAAATCTCAGCCTAAACGCAAAAGAGATGTTTAATAAGATCAGAGAGATTGCTGGGAAGCGATCTGCTTCATCCTCAAAATGCATCAAAGCTGCCAATGGTCGCATTCTTCAAGAAGAAACTGAAGTTGAAAAACGATGGGAAGAGTATATCCAGTACCTATTCAGCGATGATGACGATAGCCCTAATGAAGTTTTCCCAAAGTTTGAAGGCACAGCCCGACAATCCTAAAGTCAGAAGTACGACGGGCTCTTAGCAAAATGAAATCTGGTAAATCCAGTGGACTAGACTGCGTTTACACTGAGATGCCGAGATCATTAGAAGAGGAAAGAGTTGAGATCAGACATGCTCAAGTCCATTTTCGTTGCACTTCCCAAGATCCCTGGAACTCTAGAATGCTCAAGCCACCGTACCATTAGCCCCATGCCCCATACACTTAAACTGCAGTTGAAGATAGTTCTACAGAGAATCAGAAGGAATATCCCCCCTGAAATTCCAAACAACCAATTCAAATTTATGAAAGATAAAGGAACGAGCAATGCCATTTTTGTTTTGCGCATGTCAGGAGAGCGTGCCATCGAACACCAGCAAAACTTGTATCTATGTTTTATAGATTACCCAAAGGCTTTTGATAAGGTCCGACACAAAGAACTGTTTATGTTGGCAAAAATTCAGGTAGATGACAAAGACATGCGAATAGTGAGCTCCGTCTACTATGATCAACTTGCTGCAGTTCGCCATGAAGACTCACCTGAGGGAATCAGTATCAACGGTGTCAAGATAAATAATCTGCGATATGCGGATGATACAGTACTTCTGGCTACGTCTGAAAGCGATCTTCAAAGACTTTTAGATATGGTCGTCTTTAAAAGTGAGCAGCTCGGCCTTCACGTGAACAGCAAGAAAACGAAAGTCCTGGTCATTTCTAAGTCGGAAGTCCCAATAACTTGCCACCTTAACCATGTTTCTGCGACCATCGACCAGTTTCTTTCTTTTAACTATTTTAATGCGATTGTAACAGACTCGCGGTGTCGTAAGGTGATTCGTCGTCGATGCCTACTCCAATGTCTGTTTTCAATGATCGTAAGTTTTCCCTCCCCATCGAGGCCCGACTGTTGAAAACCTATGTCTGGATAATCCTCATCTACGGCTGTGAGTCTTAGACTTTTACTGCTGATACCCGTCGCAATGTTGCCTCGGGAGAGTTGTGGTTTTACCGCCTTATGCTTTGTGTCTCGTGCATGGACAGGGTCAGAAACGAGGAGGTTCAAGAACGGTTTGGGATAAAAAGGCAGCTTTTACGTATGATTGAACAGCGACAACTCAAGTTTCTTGGTCACGCGATAAGAAAATAAGCACTCGAAGACCTGAGCCCAAGTGGGAAAATCCTAGGAAGACGAGAGAAGGCAACTTTTCAATAACTTCAACCTTGGCCCAGTGCAACAAATTTTGGATCTGGCGATCTAGATCGAACTGGAGGGCAATGCGAACAGAAGTTCGCCAAATACCGGATCGGTGAAGACACCTATGATGATGATGATGATTTTGCATCATTTTGTGGCTACTGATATTTCTAAAATACGAATGGTACTTTGTCACTAAGTGTAATATCTGGAAAATGTAAACTATTTGGAGATTTCAGCTTACTAAATTCCATTGCCTTGTCAATAATGGTCAGGTTAGCACAACCAAAAATATACTCGATATTTGACTGGGCCTTTGCGTTGTACATTTACTGATTTTTTCTTTTAATAAAAGCTTTTCTGGTTGTCTGCCGGCCTTTCGGGAGAATTATTTACATCATTGTGCAAGACTAATTCTTCATTATTCAGGTGGACTCTTGATTGTCGTTTTAAATTTTACTCCTAACTGTATTTGGTTGGGGTTTTTTTCCAAATTGAACATCAATCCTGTGTTTTCTTTCAGATGTATGGGATAAGAATACAAATTGTGCTGAAAATGTCAAAGGAAAACATCACCTCAATCTTGTTTCGAGTATGTCTGCAAAGGATAATGTTATTGTTACTTGTAGTATGGATGATACCGTTAAAGTCATTAATGTGTCTGCAGGAGAATACTTGTAAGTATAAAATAACAGAGACGGATATTATATCTTTTCCACCAGACGCAAAACTAACTTATATAATTGTATACAATTATCTTTTCTGTTCCGTATTTTTGCCTTCATGCCTAAGGGAAAAAATCTTACTTACATTTGTATTCGTTTCAAATGCGTTATTCTAATTTATTTTCAAATTAAAATACGTTTGTACAGGTCAAACGTTCCACCCCACCCTTCGCTTGCCGTGTGTGTGTGCGTGTGTTGGGGGGGGATTAGGGGGGAGTGAGTGCGTGTGCCTGTGTATGTGTCTGTGTGTCTCTGTCTCTGTCTTTCTCTATCTATCTGTCTATCTTTCTCTTTCTCTTTCTCTCTCTCCTCTTATCTTCTCTTCTCCCCCTTCTCGTCTCGTCTCGTCTCGTCTCGTCTCGTCTCGTCTCCACTCTTTCCTTTTCTCCGGCTTCCTTACTCTCTTTCTTGCATGCATTATCCTGAAAAGAAGGAAGATAAATTTAAGAACGTTCCAACAAAAGGTATTATATTGTGTTAATGGAATATGGTAATATCATTGGCATAACAGCCCGAATAATAATACTGACACTGGCATTTTCCTGACCTTTTAACATTTTTATTCATAAAATACCTTTTATTTATTATAATAGTGCTTTAAAATAAGGAAACCATCAGCACCTTAGCACATCTGTCGACATGCATTTCAATTTGTATCCGATGTGTACTGGTATACAATACCGTTGTTCTCCAGAATTATATGCATGAACTCGTTTTGGAAAGGTCTATTTTTAAGTATAAGCGGCATGTTTCATAGGGGTTTACATTTAATTAAAAGGGTTTTTTTGTTGTTTTTTTAAATAAAATGATTTTTTAAGTTTATTTTTCCCGTCAGAGGACAGAATTTATGGCAATTTCATGGGTGTTTTTTGTTTGTGTAGGCCGATATGCGTTGGAATGGGATCTCAGCCACAGGCAGTGTCAGCAGGCTCAAATGGGCTAATTGTCGTGGCCTGTTTAGCAGAGGTATTAAATTGTATTTTTATCTGTTTATTTGTTTGTTAAATGTATATGGTAATGGCAACAGGAGCTCGTTTTATTAAAGAAAATGACGATGTTATCACACAGAGTAAGTTATCGAAAACCTCTTATTTAGGGTTAAGTCTTAAAATGGTGCTTGGATTTGGCTACAGCTGCTGTGGTTAAGCCTCCTCCTCAAGTGCCATGTCCCTCCAGAACGTCGGCGGTCATGCTTCTCCACAGGAACCTGCCCTTTACTATCCTCAGCATCTCTGTTTCACTTTTCCCGGTCCAAGTTGATATGCGTTTCATGAATATAAGCTGTCTACGTCCTCTCTCTCTCTCTTCTTCCACATATCCTGCCTGTAAGAGCCAAACCCTCCAGTCCTTCCTTTCTGACCATATGACAGCTGCCTTTTCCTGGTGGTTGTTAGAAGCTTCACCCTGTAATCTTCTCGTCCCAGAACTTCGTCGTTCGTTACGTGGTCAGTTTGATAAACTCTCAACATTCTTTGTAAAAACCACATCTCAGCACCATTTATTCGACTTTTCATTTCTTGGTTTACTGACCAGCTTTCACATCCATATGTCAAAACAGGAAAGATGTAGCAGTTAAGTACCTTCAACTTTGTGTTCATTGAGATAGTTCAACTCCCCAGAATACCAGACTTGCTTTCACAAGTCTCCTTTGCAGTTGCTATCCTCCTTTTTAATTCAATGCCGCTTCTACCATCCGAGCTTAACATAGTTCCAAGGTAGTTGTATCTGTTCACTGGTTGTATCTGTTCACCGTCGACGTTCAAGACACACTTAACCAATGCTTTCTTTTTGCTGACTTTCATGCAGAACGGTTTCCTTCAATTGATACTCAGTCTCTTCCTTCCTTGCTTTAAGTGTGGTGTCATCGGCGTATCTGATATTGTTTACATTGTGTCCTCCTACAACAAAACCTCTCTTCTCATCAATGCCTCTCATGAAATGCGCTCTATAATAGGTCTGGTGATAGAACACAACCTTGTCGTAGTCCTGTTTTTATGCTTATGTATTTTCCAATCTCATTCTAGATTCTTACCCCTGCAGTTTGTTCTCAGTACCAATTCCTTCAATATTCTCGCGTCTTTCCCATCAATATTTAGTGATTAAAGCATGTCTAGCAATGTGTCATGTTTCACTTTATAAAAAGCTTTGCTGTAGTCAATGAAACAAGAGATAGAGGTCTTGTTGCATCTCGTGGCTCTTTCGGACAGCATTCGCATGATGAAAATTGTGTTCTATGCACCGGAGTCTGACAAAACCTGATTTCGGGACGCGTTACCTTCCGTGCGCTTTCCATCAACACACGCATCAGGATTTTGGTGATGTAGCTCATGAGGCTAATTGTGCGATGTAATTCAATTCTCTTACTGCCGGTTTCTTGGATAGGGCGATGAAAATTGATTTTGTTAAATCTGATGGAATCTCCCCGCTGTCGTAAGTTTCGTTAAGAAGCTCACTTATTTTCTTGATGGCAAAGTCATCGAACGCTTCAATCATTTCGAAACAAATGTTTTCTTGGCCTACTGCTTTCTTCCTTTTAATCTTATTTATAGCTGCGCTGACCTCATGTTACAAAATCTTCGGTTCCTTCATAGGTTGCTTTATTTCAGGTTTTCCTCCCCTTTCACCCGTGAACAATTCATCAATATACTCTGCCCATCGTTCAGCAAGTTTACTCTGTTCCATCAACATCGACCCATCGCTTGTTTTAGTGCAGCCGTTGGAAGTGCATGATTTCTTACCATACAAATTATTGATTTTCTTGTGCATCGAGAATGGGCTGGGTATTCTATCTCACTCAATTTCAGTGCACCTATCATTGATCCATTCTTACTTTGCTTCTCTGCACTTACGTCTGGTTCTTCTATCCAGCTCGCGATATTGATCGAAGTCTCGATTAGCTTTTTGATTTCTTTCATCAATAGCAAAATTTCAGGTTTCATCCACTCTTCTTTTGTTCTCTCACTTTTGAAGGTATGATGTTCTTACTTTTCTCAACGAGGGCCTCCTTCAAAACTGCTTATTTGTTAGCCTCTTCGTCCTCAAGGACATCAAAGCGATTTTGCACTTCCACTGCATAACGAGCTTTCAATTCTGCATTCTCTCTCAAAAGATTCCATTGCAACTTCGCCCTTGGCACAGCGTGTCTCGCTTTGCGAAGCCGGACTTTGATGCTACACACTGCTGGATTATGGTCGCCTGCCGCACTCAGCTCCAGGATATGCCTTAGTATTTTGGATCGCATTACGGAATCGACTGTTGATTGTTATGTGGTCGATATAATTTCGAGTTCTATCTCCCGGATCTCTCCACGTCCATAACAATTATGATTTTTGAACCACGAGTTCTTGATAACTTCCCTTTTGGCCTCGCACCAACCAACCCACTGTTCCCCTCTTTCGTTAATTTCTCTAAGTCGGTGAGGTCCCACAGCTTGTCCAATCGCTCTGTCACTGACTTTCACATTCAACTCTCTCGTAACCATGATGATGTCTTGTGATTTGTACTGTCATTTTACTTCATCAAGTTGCTCATAAAACTGGTTAATATCCTCGTCACTGCTGTTTGCTGGTGGAGCATACACTTGGATTATGCGAATGTCAAAGGGTTTGCCCTTTTGTTTCACTAGCATACGCTGACCAGATGTCCTTTATTTCAGAGCCTTGTCCTTTATTTTTTCCTTGTCCTTTATTGTCCTTTATTTTGAGAAAATCCTTTAAATTGTCCTTTATATTTTAGAAATTCGGGGAAATGTCCTTTATTTGAAATAATATTCAAGAAAGTTCATTCCTAGCACTTTTAGACTCTTTTAACATACCAATGACGCATTAAATGAGTCGCAACGAGCTCCTGGCACACCTGACAGTTCTAAAAACAAACCATTTATCATGAAAATGACTATCCATTATTTTCCCATTAGGCCGGGCTCAACATCGCTACATCCTCCAGATGTGATGAGTTTTTTCTTTAAAATAACTTGAGACTGTGTCAATCAAGACCAAGATCAAGTCGTTTTAGATCCGATCGAAGATTTAATATCGCATTTATTTCGTTACAATGAAACTTCTCGTCATTCAGAGTTTTAGTATACAACTATACATACGAGTACACTCAGTACAGTGCATTTATTAATTTTATTAGTGTAAGAGAAACATGTCCAAAAAAAGGAAATGCAATTTTAACCCTTCTTGGATAAAGGAATTCAAATTTATTGAAAAGCGAGAATCGGATACGGAGGCTTTTTGTAAATATTGTAGGACTGTTATTAACATTTCATCGATGGGTCGATCTGCAATTGTTCAACACCAGAAGCTCGAAAAACACAAACGTGCCTTTGAAACTGTTGTGAGCTCCAGCCAGTCTGTATCATCATTTTTCTCAAGAAAAACTTTAGGAGATGCAGAAAGTAAGTTAGCTGCACTCGAAGGAGCTTTTGCTTATCATACCATATACCACGGACAATCATTTCGGTCTTTGGATTGTACAACACAGTTGTTAAAAGTTGCCCACAATCCTAGATTTACTTGTGGCAGGACAAAGGCTCAAGCATTAGTTTCCAATGTGTTTTTGCCACATTTCCAGAAAGAACTGAGGAAGGACCTATCAAATGCACACTTTGTCACTGTATTTTTTGATGCGTCCAACCATGGAGCAACAAAACTTATCCCGATTCTCACTCGCTACTTCAACAAAGATAGTGGTGTTTGCGTTAAAATCTTGGATATTGAGGATGTTAAACGTGAGACCTCCGAGTTACTGACCGATTTACTTATAAGAAAGCTGTCAGAATTTGAAATTTCGGAGAAAATTGTGTGCCTGAGTGCCGACAATACGAATACAAATTTTGGTGGTGTAGCCCGTAAGGGTCGCAATAATGTATTTGCAAGGCTGAACTCTGCGCTTGATACAGACTTGATAGGATCGGGCTGCATAGCACATATCACTAATAATTGTATGAAGCGTTCCGCAGATTCTCTACCTGTAGACTTGGAAGCTGTCTTAATTAAAATCTTTGGCTATTTTCAACACTATAGCGTGCGAGTTACAAAGCTCAAAGAGTTTTGTGAGAGTATTGATGTGGAGTACAAAAATGTATTAAGCTACTGTGGCACCAGATGGCTTTCTCTCCTTCCGTCTCTCGAGCGAATTCTGCAGATATTTCAACCATTGAAAGATTACTTTTCTGTCGAACCGTGTCCTACGATTCTATACGAGTTTTTTAACAATCCGCTTTCTGAAGCATGGCTATTTTTCGTTCATGCACAAGCTACAATATTTCATTCAGCAGTTTCTAAACTAGAAGGAGATGACGTCAGCATGGTCGAGGCTTGTCTTATTGTTGAGGAATTGTTATCATCAATAGAAGATCGAAGCAGCACTCATTTCCTACCTCTTGAGGTACGAAGACAGCTAGCGAAAGTAGACGACGAAAAATCTGCCTTTTTTAGTAAGAAGTGTCAGGATTTTTTTGCAATATCCAAGGATTATTTGCGTGTGTGGACTGCCAACCTAAAGGAGTTTCAAACTTTTGAGTGGATATTACTCAGAACCCCTGTATTTTGGGAGAAAGTTCAAGTTTCTCTGGAATCGAGTTCCACGATAATAAAGAAACTTGGTGTGAATGACAATCAATTGTTTGAGGAAGTTCGCCATCTGAAGAAGTTCACGACAGTTGAAAAAATAGCCTCTTGGAATGAAACAAAAACTGCACCTGCAAGTAGGTGGTGCGAGTTGTTCCGCTTGTTTGCATCATCGGATATTGAACATTCAGAGCTACTTAAAATCATCGAGTTTCTGTTTAGCCTCCCAGCCACAAATGCACCCGTCGAGCGAGTGTTTTCATTGATGAATAACTTTTGGACATCGGATAAGACGCAGATGACAGTCTCAACCGTAAAATCAGCGCTATTTCTGAAGTACAACTGCGCAAAAACGTGTACAAAGTTTTACGATATGCTACTATCCGATGGGCAGCTTCTGGAGGAAATACACTCATCATCAAAGTACAATTAAAATCTCGGTTAGTTTGCGCTTCGTACAACTAAACTATTCAATGCTATTTTTCATTGTGTATTATGTTTTTTTTGGAGAGCGTATATGACTTGAAATTTTGAATGCACAATTTTTAAGGCTACATGTAACGCGTACGTATGTTGATACATGTGTGACGTCACAAAATGTGATGATCGGAAGTGTCCTTTATTTTTTTTAAAACTGTCTGGTCACCGTACACTAGCATCACTCTTTCTGATAGTGTCCAATATCATATTAAGCATTTGCACATTTCCTTGTCCAGAATTACTCCCACCCCTTTTTCATTTGCTTTGCCACCAGGGTATATCATTCTGTGGCCGTCAAGATCAAAACTTCCGGAGTCAGGCTACCTTGTTTCGTATAATCCCAACACGTTGATCTTCTTTCTTTCCATTACTTGCTTCACATTTGCCAGCTTACCAGCGTGGTGCAGTGAACTGTCGGACATGGATACACCACAATCAATCCCATTTACATTGTTAGCGTTGGACAGTGTTCTGTGCATTTCCATGATTATGCTTGGCAGGTTACAGTGGTGGTTGGCATTGCTTTCGACTGGTGGTTGGCCACTAATGCTGAGTCTCATTCGTGCTCTCCGCATACCACGATGCGTATGCAGGTTGTACCTCTGTTGGCGTTGGTCTGTGTAGGACTCATCCTCCAGCTCTGCCACTTCCTGTCTTCATGCGCTTGTTCGAAACGTGCACAAAATCACCAACAAAAAGTTGTTAGCTACCCTCATCTCGTCTAGCCCGCCAGCTGAAGCAGTGTACTGGGGTGTGGCCGCTGCCGCGCGCAAACAGCTACTTGGAGCCGGACATGAGAGCTGGGTGCCTTCAAGGAGACCAGTGGGTCCATCCATCCGTAGGTCCGTGGTCATCTGATGGTTTCCACTGGCTGCTACTCCATCCGAACAGCCCGTACACCCCGTGGTCAAGCTGCACAATCAAAATAAGGTGATTTCTAGTGCCTCGACATTTTCCGTCTAGTTTCTCTCTATGTATTTGCCCACAACTTAACTCATTCAACGTAGGCAACTCCCATTATCCATGGTATGCCAAGCTGGTGACAGGAAATCCATTTTACTAGAAAGACATGCGCAGATTGACTATACACTGGGTCGTGCTACCCATTGCTTCCCCCGCGTAGTTTTAATATTAAATGGAAAATCCGCGGCATTCATTACAGCGACCCAATTTTTCGCTGGACAGTTTTAAAATAGTAATAAGCAGTGAAAAAGAAAGGTAAAGCTTGATGTATATTGCCAAAACTGTAGTGTGTTTGATTTTTTAATCAGTTTGTTACGGTTATTCTCGGAGATTTGGCGTCGCTATTTTAATGCCTGATTTTACGAACTGTAAAGAAATTAAAAGTAACATTTAAAGTGAAAGCCCCACCTTAAACGATTTTTCTCGCCTTACAAATGGTAACACAATGTGACCTCAAGAGAACCAGCAACAGGTTTCACAAAACATACCATGGTATGCCATACCGTTCATTGTAAATGTGTTTAACTGCAGCTGTGACTAAATATTGTAGAATTAGCCTACCAATCTTATGGGTTTTAAGTGCACCGCAACCCAGGGATTACTACATCTGCTTGTTTTCTCACTGAAATTAGTATAGTTTAATAATTCCTAATTACTTAGTTAAGGATATTGAGTTAGAAGAGGTATGAAATTCATAATTGTAAAACATTAATGTTAGTTGACCCCATGGATATGTTGAATTAATTTAATGCTGATAGGGTGAATGTTTGGAAGTACAAGTCAATAAATCGCGGTAGCTTTTTATCTGTGCTAATAATTGTATTATAGGCAAACTCGGCAAAACAACATTACACTTTGGATATCGATCTGCTTACATATTGCTGAGTGAGTAATTAATTTCCGTAGTCTGACTCTATATATTAACTCGTTTCTATGAGGGCCAAAAAGAGGTTAAACAGAAAAGGAAACAATCTGTATTAAGACTTCGTCTGCATTTGCTAAGGATAAGCCTCATCAAGTGAATGAATGAGTACATATACCAGATAGTTATATTTTTGAGTCAATAAGAGTTTGTATAATAAAGAAGAGAATGATTTTTACTTTCCACACTTAAGATGATGTGCCTCAATTTTCTTTTCCTGGCTTTTAAATCACCCCCGGCCTGTTTGATGGTCAATTTATTTGCCACTCGCTTTCATTTACCTTTTGTCTTTATCTCGTTAAGGTAACGGTGATACGAAATGGTAAGGTCGTATTTAACGAGAAAGTGGATTATGAGCCAAGTGCCATAGCGCTACATCCGAATGAGACAGTAGTAGCTGTTGGCTCAAAAAAAGTGAGTATTTTGGATTTTATTCAAGGATTCAATGTTGGAAATTATTACTGTAATCGGAAATTAATCAACCCAAAAAGAAACTTTTTTTTGCATTTGATAGTAGAAGTATAGACGTGGTCGATAACTGAAACTTAAAAGAGAATTTATTTTCACTAAAGTGTAAAAACAAAATTTTTGTGTTTATTGAATCCATGCCTGTGCATTGTAGAATAAATGGATGACTATAGATACTTTTAAAGTGTATACTGTACCTGATGAAAAACTTACGTTCATGATGATGATGACATGGAACGCAGAATTTAGACATACACCACTTCCTCGCCTGTAACCCCCCCCCAAAAAAAAAACACTCCACAAACACCACCACCCGTCCACAGCCCCCCCCCCCACACACACAAAGACACACGCATATATATCTTGTTAACGTTTTATATCTGCATTCATTAAGTTGCCCGTACTCTTCCTTGGCGTACACCACAGCTCATTTCGTATTTCATTTCAAACTCGAAAAATGCACCCCTTTACCACTGCTTCCCTTCCTCAAAATTACAGCCAAAATTTAATGAAACTGTTCCATCGCATGCTGTAAAAACGAAATAAAATGCCAACTGCTGACTCGACAATGTCTGGTTGTTTACTTTTGAATTTATCTTCTAATCTCAAAAGAACTAGGACATGCTCCAAGTTATTTACCCTTCTGTTTTCTTCCTGTCGTCGTTGTCACCACCACCACCACCACCATCATCAACATAAGTATCAGCGTTCCACAGTACCCTTTAAATACTTTTTAATTTAATTAATTCTAATTTTTAATTGGTATTTTTGTTGCAGAATTTTTGTATTTAACCGTTTCGAACACCAAAATGTTATCCCAATATCATAACGACTATGTTGATATATCCTCGGGTAAAATAAAGCAGATAATACGAAAGTGCCCCTGTAATGCACGTGGGCATGATTGAAAAGAAACAAAAATCTAAGGTATGGAGATAACTGAAGGCTCAAATTGCTTCCATGTGCCCCGTGTAAATTTGATAAAGTGTGATGTCAGTTTTGATGCGAACAGACGGATTATTGTGGAAGGCTAGATCCCACCAGTGTCCGATGTGTACCATGCACAAATTTGTTTCTGCGATTTTATGTGCTGCTTCAAGATTTACTACCATTGTCATTGTAAGAAATTTACAAATTGCTATATTAATGGGCAATACCTTATCATTTTGAATGTTTGGAATAACAGTATTTAATGAGTGTTGTCTTTATCAAGCGTAGTTCCAAGCGTCTTTTCGTTTAAATTTGGAACCCTTACGTTTGGCAGAGGATTTTCTGAGGTGCAACGTGTTTATGTTTTTTAGTGCTTTTACGGGATTTTAGCTTCTTTCTTTATACAGGAGAAAATTACTATTTCTAGCTATTAATTTGTATATATTGTTTACATAATTGTGATAATTTCTTGGTGTTTTAACGATAAAATTTGTTTCAGATAGAGTTTTGCCAAATAATTAGAATTTAGCCCACAAGAAAAAAGGCAGAGATAACATTTAATGACTATTTTAAGTTCACAAGAAAAGCGAAATAAAAGTTAATAGATCATTATATCTTCAGATTTTACGAATTGATATCTTGCATACATCCAGCCCACTTGAATAATAAACACAAAAATTTTAGATAGTACCTTATCCGTTGGAGTAAAGTAAATTTGTTATGGCGTTTGATTTTGAGAAAGTGGATCTTGTATAAGAAATGAGAAAAAACGTAGGGCAAAAGTATAAAAAAGCTACCCCCCCCCCTTTCTTTTTACTTAGTTGGGTCGTTCACACTTTTCGATATGTCCTGCTAAATTTATCTTTTTAAGGCACAGTATATTTTTAATTTTGGCGCTTTTTTGTTAGTTGTTTTTGTTTTTTGGTCACCCTACTAGGTTATGGGGGTTGGGGGAATTGAAGGTTATTATGCCTATAATTAATTTTCATTTCTTTTACAGAGTAACTTAATCCGCCTTTACGAACTTGAACACGATGTTCTAAAAGATGCAGGAACCATTGAAGCAAAGGATGCAACAACATGCCTGCAGTATTCTCGAGATGGAATGTACCTTGGATCGACAGATGCTGGAAAAGCACTGAAGATATTTGATTCCAGCAATATGGACTACGAGGTATTTTCTTTTTTACAACGCGGGTCCGTCCAGTGAATTGAGTAACTTGCTGCTGGGTTAGTCGAAGCTTGACCAGCCTCTCCTTTCCTCGCTGTCTTCCTCTCATTTTTTCCTCTTCTTTCACCCCTCTTTTTCTTCGTCATTTTCTCCCTCTTTTTCTTCTTTTCCTACCTCCTCCCTTCATTTTTTCTCCCTTAAAATATGTTTTAAATGGTGCGTTTTGAGACGTTGCTGATTTAGTCGCACACTTTTCATCCCCCAAGCTGGTTCAGCGCCCTTTGGGGACTCGTCCCTTGTTGACCCTCACGACGAACAATGTGGTATGATTTTTGACTTCTTGTTTTCATTTCAAATCAGGAATGCATTTTAACCTTCCTGCCAAGGGACTGGCTATTCCCTGCAGGTGACACCTGGTTTTTCAAGTCCACGCGAATTTAGTATTATTGTTATTATTATTATTATTGTCATTATTATTATTATTATTATTATTACACTAGCTGCTAAATGCACGGGTAGGTGTTATATCGCGTCTAATAAGGAAGCTGGTTATTACCAATACCCAAAAGTTCCTCAAAATTTCCCTCACATTTTAGCACTCTAATACGTTTCTTATTATTCTACCTGGACCTAATATGGCAGTTTTTAACAAGATATGCCTCTTGCACGATTCAATTGTTCTTGTATAAAGGCTGGGAGCATTTTTGAAACACTACCAAGTGTGCCAACAACAATTGGTACTACCATAACTTTGCTCAGATTCCAGATTCGTTTAATTTCTACTTTGGTGTTATGATATTTTTTAACTTTACATTTTTCTCCTTCAGTTATCCTTTTATCCCCTGGTACCGCTATGTCAATAAATACTGCAGACCTTTCCCTATTATCAGTTATGACTATGTCCGGTTTCCTTTCCCTAATCTCATTTTCGCACTAATCTTATAGGATCTTGTGATCAGCACTTTCAACTACAACCTTAGGTTTTTCTAGTTGAAATTTCTCACATGGCTTCCAGTGGACCAACTGTGCATCTTTGTCGTGTCTCCTTTTATATTCTTTTTGCGCTAGTGTGGTAAACTCGCAATTGACATGGCTTATTTTCTCCCTTTCTGACCACATAATCTACAGTTGGGTGAATCTGCAGTTTTATCAATGTCATGTTTCATATAATTAGTTCCACTCCTTCTGCACCGTATATGGTTCAGTCGGAAGTTTTAAACCACACTTTCTGAGCCATTTCCAAGATGCCCCATTATTAATGGTGTCCGGTAAATCTCTGATAAACTGACTATACATTTGTTTGTCTCTCGAAGCTCCTTTTTTAATGCAAAAATCTGACTTTTTGACACAATTCTCGACGTGTAATATACCTGTATGCTTAACACCTTGCAATGCAGTAACAGTTGAATTCTGTAGGTACCATCCCACATTATTCTCGTCATTCCTAATAACATCTTCACAATCATCAATGATCTCCCAGCCTCATTTCTATTAACATAAAGTCGATCTGCATTACTTTTTGGGGGAAGCCCTTTCTGAATATTAAACAATTTCCGAGTTTTTTTATCCAACGTCCTTTATTTTATCTACATTCCAGCTCCAGCTACCCTCACGCCTTCTTTCAACTTTTCAGTAGATTCTTTGACATACATTTCCAGGCTGTTGTCTTCTGATCTCATACAAAACTCTGCACTACTCAGACCCCTGCCACCTACCCCTCTACTCAAATAGTCTGTCCACACCATTCCTTGGATGTAGTGTCCCTTAGACTTACAGAGTTTTCTTTGTTTTCCCATCCATATCCTTAAGTTTATTATCTCTCCATCCACAGATACCAGTTATATATCTCGGTATTGCTACTGCCCGAGTATTAATTGCGGATATTTTTCCTTCCGTTTAATTGAGATTTCAATATTAGACGTGTGCGCCTATACTCCTTATAACCCTTGCCTTTCATCTCATTCTGTTTAACCCCATCCAATTCAATTATACTTAGATAGATACAGCTGTTTTCATCAACTTCCTTTATCATTTGGATGACCCCCCACCCCACCCCCATCCTTTTGCTTTTTCATTATGACAATTCCATATTTCTCAAGACTTCTTGTACAAGAATTCCAATCTTGTATCTTCACTAAACACATGCACACTTTCATGTTTTTAATCATGGAAGTTTGTGAATCCCAACAATATCCTGTATACCTTTAGAGAAGTCCTGCCTCCCTATCGACATGATTGACCCTAGTGTTTGTAATATGTCTCTAAAAGGTTGCGTAAAAACTAAGCAAATACAAAGCTCTTGCAATCGAGGTAACCAAAATGTGGAAGCTCAGATCAACTATGGCCCCATTTGTAATGGGAGCTCCTGGTTTGATAGCTAGAAGTGCACCAAACTGTTTCCCAGGTCCCTGGTGCTCAGACACTGCCTGAGCTTCGGAAAATAACTTACGAGTACTACATATATACTGCAAAAATTTCTCTCTGGATTAACTTACGCTAGACTATTTTTCGAAATTTAAAAAAAAAATTATATCATGTTACCTATTATTGAGTTAGCATTTTCTATAAGGTATCTTAGCAGTGCTGTAAATAACATTGCCTCCATTTAGTACATTTAAAAATTACTTTAGATATTTCTTTTCTCCAGACATAAATACGTAAGCTTTCTGTCTGAAGTCCCTGAGTGACTTGAAACAGATTAAACGAAACTTTGAGCAAAGTTAAAGGATATAGTGATAATGATGACGATAATAATAATAATAATAATAATCAAACCGAAGAGAAAGAAAAACGATAGATCCAAGCCTAGTAAACCTAAATTCGAAAGGAAAATTGAGAAAGAAATTGAAGCTCTCAGAAGAGAAATTTCTTTATTGGAGGAACTAGATAAGGACAAAGAAATAAGATCAGGAAATGCAAGGAAAGTATTGCGAAAATATAAAATAAAGAAGAAAGAAAAAATAAAAATTATCAAGGAAGAACTCAAACGAAAGTTACAGGTTAAAGCTCAAAGATTTTTGGAAAACGATTTGGGGAAATGGGAAAAGACATAACGAAAATGCTGAATGGTTGAAAGATTTTGAGAACAGGGCAAGCGATATGGAAGAACAGGAATGGGGAAATATTAGTGTGGAAGAGGTCAGTAGAGCACTTGAAAATTCACATAAATGGA
The DNA here is from genome assembly GCA_003991215.1 of Morbakka virulenta. NCBI lineage: Eukaryota > Metazoa > Cnidaria > Cubozoa > Carybdeida > Carukiidae > Morbakka > Morbakka virulenta. The sequence goes on along the minus strand of RDPX01000206.1, from coordinate 835,448 downwards.
AATCGCCAGGCGTAGATCAAGTTCCCAATTTTTGGTTGGATACTTTGTATTCTATGCATTTGAAACTTGCTCAATGTCTAAATAAACTAGTTTTAGAGCCTGAGCCAATACCTGAATGGTTTTGTCTATGTACAACCTACTTGCTTCCGAAAACAAACGATACTGCGAACCCCAAAAACTACCGGCCGATTACATGCTTAACTACTTCTTATAAATTGTTAACGTCAATACTTTCTGAAAGAACATACTCACATTTGGATAATCATGATATCTTTCCAATAGAACAAAAAGGTTGCCGGAAGGGGTCATATGGGTGTAAAGACCAGTTGCTTATCAACAAGATGATCCTAGAGAACTCAAAGGCTAAGCATAGGAATCTACATACCACTTGGATTGATTACAAGTAAGCTTTCGGTTAGCGTCCCACAGTCATGGATCTTTAAGTGTCACGAAATATTCAAAATCTCTCCTTTGTTGATCAACTTTCTCCGCAATTCGATGTCGCTATGGAAAACTAATCTCCTCCTCTCCCATTCTAATGGTATTTTGTCTTCTAATGGGATGCAAATCAAACGTGGAATTTTTCAGGGTGACTCCCTCTCTCCTCTTCTTTTTTCCATGAGCCTCATACCTCTCTCAGAACTCCTAAACAATACAGGATATGGTTATAAGTTCAACGATCGAAAAATAAATCATCTTTTTTTACTTGGATGATTTGAAGCTTTATGCCAGCAAAGATGGAGAGCTTAAAGGACTAGTGAAAACAGTAATGGCATTTAGCGATGACATTGGGATGGAGTTCGGTTTAGATAAATGTGCTAAAGCTTCCTTTGAACGCGGTAAGTTAGTCAAGACCGACAATTTAGAATTAGATGAGGACACTGTAATTCAGGAATTGGACCAAGAGGGTACTTATAAATATCTTGGAGTTTATGAAGGAGATGATATACAACATGCCAAGATGAAAGAGAAAATTAAGAAAGAATGTATACGCAGAGTAAGAATGATTATGAAGACCGAACTAAACTCTAAGAATAGAGGAACGGCTATTAATACACTTGCAATACCCGTAGTAACGTTTAGTTTTAATATCATTAACTGGAATTTGAGTAACATGAAAAAGTTGGATACGAAAATAAGAAAACAATTTTCTTGTCATAGAATGCATCACCCAAAATCAGATGTACATCGTTTATATATTCCAAGAAAAGATGGAGAAAGGGGAATGATCCAACTGGAATTAAGTTATAAAACAAGCACAATAGGATTATGTAAATACCTAGATACAACAAACGATTGGATGCT
>RDPX01000206.1:765178-826572 GCA_003991215.1 Morbakka virulenta | reverse complement strand
TTATTATTATTATGATTATTATTATTAGTATTATTGCGTGGGGGAGCAATACGAACCCATGGGGTACTCAGGGGTAGAAACCCCAGCAAACCCATCCGACTACCAGCCCGATAAGGGTAAACTGGGTGCATGCATCACACCCAAGTGTGTGCGATATTGATGTACATAAAAAAAAATATATATTATTATTATTATTATTATTATTATTATTATTATTATTATTATTATTATTATTATTATACGTATATTTTAATTTTTTATAATTTAAGGAAATTCGTACATGGGGATACCACTATGCAAAAGCCACTGCCCTTGCATTCTCACCAGGAACACGGTATGTAGCATCTTGTGGTGTGGATGGTGCCATACACATATTCAACATGGATAACAAAGTTCACCATTCGTCAATCAAAGGTAGGTAGCAAAGCTGATTAAGATCGTTGTAAGAAAGCATTGATTAGCTTTTTTTTCTGTTGGACTGTCATGACCATTATAAGTATTCTTGTTATTTTTCATAACACCTCGCGTGGTATTGATGGCTCCTCAATGCCAAGGACCACTGTATTTTGTCTTCTGTTGTATTTGCCACAAAATGGGAGATCATCACCTTAACCACAATATTGAATCATTGAACATTTAATTAAATCTTGTGAGAAGTTTGGTCCTTTAATACCTCCGATATTACGTGTTAGTCTTACTAAATATTGGTCTGAATACCGGGAAGTGGATTTAACCCCTTTGAGATTCCAGGCAGAATCTGGCTACTAAATCCGTTGTCATCGTTAAATTTTTAGCTTGCAAGACGCTTTGATACCCTAAAGATTATTTACTGTGGAAGAGTGACCCTTGCAGTAATTATGCCACCTTCAATAATGAATTAGAAGTACGGCAATGTTCAACATGCCTTTTTCTTAAAGTAAAGAGTTACGGGCACCTTTCATAATTCGAATAACTTCATCAGTAATTTCTGTATACAGGCTGTCACTTATTTGCACACGGGAAATAGAGCATCTAATTAAAAACCAGTGACCTACTCATATGCAAAATTGTACAAAGTTGATAATTATATGGTATTTTGAAAAGGGGCGTTTGAAAGGGTGCTTTTTTACATTGACTAATAAATACAAAAGTTCCTCATTACTTCACGACGAATAATGACTGAGACTTTTAACTGTTAGTATAAAATTAGTGGTGTATCCATAGTTCTGCTCCTTCATCGGACTCTGTTAAAACTGTAGCATTACTATTTGCCACTGGACATATCTGGAAATAGTATTAAAGAAGAATATTTGGATATTTGAAAAGACAAACAAGTGAAAAATAAAATTTTCTGTATTTTTACAGTGATTTGGGATAACTTTTTTTTTGTTAAAAAGGTCTCAACATTTTTTTTACAATAGTTCGACGTAATGATTTCTAGGACTCGTTGTTAGATTTAAAACATCTTTTGTGTTGCGTATTGCTACATCTAGCAGCTCGTTCTCCTCGTACATTCTTTTACCCTTATTGTTGTTGTTTTTTATCAGAGCAAGTGCCGCAACTCGCATTTTTATACTGGTCTGTGGTCTTTTTTGCTTTCCATAGAGGGAGCTAAGATAGGCATATAATCAATTTACCTTACCTTAGACCTTAGGTCCTCCTGTCTCTAGTGAGATATTAAGCAGCAAGACGCGCCAGCGGACTCGATCCTTGGCCAGAGCTTGAATGTTTCGGACATAAATCTTCCTATCGCGCAGATCGCTTTCGAAAGTGTCTAGCCAAGTTGTTACCGGCCTGTCCCTCTTGCGCTTTCTTATAATCAATTTGCCAGGGTGGATATTATCTTAGTTTGGTTATTGTTTAAAAAAATAATTGTAATGGAGAGAATCGGAAACTATTTGGAAAAAATACGTTAAAAGTATGTTGCACCAACCTGGATTAAAACCAGCATCTGTGGTATTCATCGTCATCCGCTCTTACCGACTAAGGTGTCGGTACAACTTCCCAGTCAAGTCATTTTGGTAGCCCAAGTAAAAAATTCATTAGTGAAAATGTCTTGTTCATAACGTTGCTTATATATCTTTTTTGATAGCCCACATGATTGTTTGTTCGAATGCATCTGCACGAATTAATTTTACTGTAATGGATTCATGCATGCTGAATATTGGAATTTAAAATACCCATACATTTTATCGTGATAAGATGATTTTAGATTCGTGATAATTTGATAGCGATGCAAAAAGTTTTATTTTTTAAGTGGTACTAACGCAGTAAATTTCTATACCTCTCATACCTACCCACCTAAGTTTGAAATTTTTATGCAGAGTAGCCCCCACAATACCATTGCACTTAGCATTCATTGTCACAATATAGTTCTGGCTTCCACACAGGTAATTATAGCAAAAAAGAAGTCACCCACCCAGTTGTGCTTCATGACATTCCAAAGAGAAATTTTGAAACTCAAAAAAAACAAATTATTTATGTTGCTAGATTTTTGCTGTAATTACAGTACTAAAGGTCCTAGTTTACTCTTCAAGATGATTGATTTCTGCTTAGTAGAAATGAGGAATTTAAAAAAAAATCCTAATTCAGTGTTCTAACATTTTTTGCCTTACGTAAATACGGCATGTGGTGTGACTTTGTTATGGGGTGTTTCCCTTTGAGTAACATTTTTAAATCTCCACCTTTTGTTTTAGGTGCCCACTCTTCATCTGGTATTGTTACGTCAGTCACTTGGCTTGATGACAATCATCTTGTGTCGTCATGCCAACAAGATTGTTCCTTACGAATATGGGAGATTGTGGAAGAATAATTGACTTGCGGCCCTGTTGGGGCGCTGTATCACGCAGGAATTTTCGTGAGCTCCATCGAACAACTTTTTTGTGTATTAATAGATTGAATGTAAAGTCCAATGTGCAGGATAAACAGTTTGTTACTATACTTGGTTTTGAGAACTTGGTCACTGTAGGAAGCTATCTTTTTTACACATGCAAATGGTATAGATTCCCTCTTCAGAAAAGCTTTGTATTTCTTTGCGTTTTCCTTCTTTTATCAATAGTTTATTAATATCGAAAAAGTTTGTTTCAAGAAGTAAACCAGTACATGTATCATTGTCTTGTGTTTCTCATGCAACGTGCTTTCAGTGAGGAATACACCATTGCATAGCCCTGCTATTATATTGGTTTAAAATACCTTGGGGTTTTTTTTACAAGCGCCATAGCTGCAAGATTTTGTTTACGTTGCAGTTTAATCGTAAGAAAAGGGGTGGCCTTTACGGGTATCTCTCGTATTCAGTAAAAACCTTTTAGAAATGTGAAAAAACGTCGGTTAGCTGTCTCGAGATTTGGAGTAAATGTTGTACCTTCTTGATGGTACTGTAAAATATGTTTCGCAGTGAATTAGGTTTTATGAAGATGAACATCTACTGAAAGGTGACCCCATTTGAACTGACTCGCATAGCAAAGTTGTGCGAAAATAATTAAAACTTTTGCATTCTGATTTATACATCGCCCATTACTAAGCAAGGCCAGCAAAAAAAATATTTTTTTCCCCGTTGCTGTAACTCCAAATTTATTAAAACGCCACGTGTACGGAATTGCTGTTCTGCCGTTATATTTCGTATGTATCTTTTTTGTCACTCGAGGATAGTATAAAATATATTGAAACGGCCTTGTAATAAAATTGAATGAAGTGAAACACCTTTTTAGAGAAAAAAGTACTTTTACTGACTAACGTTTGGTGCACCCTCAGCTCTATCTCTGGAAAATATGGCTGACCAGAAGTTGGCTGCCACAATTTTCGCTCTTAGGAGTTAAAGATGGATATTTCAGAACCGTTTCGTATTTTTAGCCTTAAATTTTTCGTAGAGAAGCCCGAAGCCATTCTCACTCAGATTTTGGTTGGTCACATAAAAGGCGAGACAAATGACATAACCTCTGCTGCGTGGTAGGGTAGAAAACGTGTTCATTGTATGCAAGGATCGCTTGATTACTACTGGTAAGTGAAATAAAAGATCTGACTTTGTATTACAGAAACGTCCCTACCCAAACGATAAGGCATCGTCACATATTCTAAAAAAATCACCGTTTCATGAAAGTTATTGATTGTTAACACTGGTAAACAGTATTTTTGTGCAAAGCATACGACACCTTTCAAGGTAATTCTGACACACTGAATTCGGAGAGGACCTTTTTTTTCTGTTTGGTCCAATATTTTAGATATGGAACTTTATGGTATATATTTTGTAAATTATTTTGGTGCATTATTTCTTGTTCCAGCTGGCAGTTAAAAAGATGCATTGATATTTTATTTAGTAAATGCTAAACTTCTTGCCCTGGGATTCGAGATCGTCTTTCCAGTGGGAGGCGTAATTTAGAGCTGCGTGGTTGGGCCCCACCAGGTCGACAGGCATGCATTTTGAATGCTACACTACCTAGAAGTACTAACCTGCTAAATATTTGAAATAGAACGATTTTATTGACTTACAGCGAAATACCACTTTCAATGTACAGATGTGAAGAAGTAGCAAAAATTTATATTTTGAAATTGTTGTAAACTCATTTTAAAATATTGAGATTAGGGATAGAGTATTTCACACGTCGAGGCAAAAGGAAAGAATAGTATGTCTTCATATTCATGTGGCAGGAAACTTCTTTTTTCGGCATTTTCTAGAATCCCAAGCTCCTGGGCAGTCCCGTTTTACTGACTAAAAGCAATTAGCCGTCATGTGTTGATACCATAGCTCTTGATACCTCGCTCCATGTCTTTCAAGTCCTGGTAGGAACACATCCACGTAACTATGCACCAGCATCAAAGTGTACTTTAATGCTCATTGTTGCAGCCAAGCTTCTGGACGTTCTCCAGCAAGCAGGCAACCAAGCGCGTCAAGTTGAGTGCTTTATGATTTCCCAAAGACTGCCCAAAAACAGCTACATAAGATACCCATGTCGTCTTCATAAACGGTCATAGGTTTTTCAGTGTCACTGACATGTCATTCTTCAGTTTCCGAATCTTGGTCCTGTCAAATGCCCATGCTTTCACTTTTTCGCACGACAAACTGGGGAAAGTCTGTCTGTTGTGCTGGAAGCATTCTTGTTTTTGTCCAGGGTTTTCAAAAATTGTTTTGTCAAGGTCAACTTCACGTGGAGTGGTGGAAGAACAACACTGGAACGGTCTGCCAAGGATTTGTGCATGGCATTCTGGTCCTCCAACTTTAGCTGTGGCCTAATGGGCTTGTCTTGTTTTACGCAAGGATGACGGGGGTCGCTAATGACCCCAAAGCATAAAAACCAAGGATGCTTTGTATAGCCTCTCTGCTGACCAAGTAGGGAATTTAGCATTTTCAGATTTACACATATTATCCAATTATGTTAATAATATCGAAGTAGGGTACTTTATATTACTTCATACACTCGTCATCTTCATTTGGAATTACCGAATATTCTGTAGGAATTGCTCCAAACTAATTTCCATAGCCGAGAAAACGTACCTCGAGCTTCGAGTTGCCCAAGAATAGTCGCCAATCCTTTGCTTGGAAGTCAGAAAACCCAAAGCGAAAAGAAGCAGTACTCAAGATCGCTATCACTGCTGAAGAAAGAAAGGAACTCGCTTGCCCTGGATCTATAGTAGGTAACTCTTAAATCAGCATGAGTTAGCCTTTTTTCACTAAGTCTCGAAGCTAATAGCTCTGCACCCAATTAAGGTAGGTTAAGATTTCGTATCAAATCGCTTAGTACACACTGATTGAAACGACAAAGAAAATCGCTTTTTATCTCCAATTCTCGAGTCATTTGAAATATATTACAAACTATTAGCATCAGCAGACAGAAGCTCCTCAAATTCTGATATGGATAGATCTTCAGAATGTGGAACAGGGATGCGAGCAAATTTCAGATCATAATATAAAATTAACTTGTGTGTTTTACTAGCACATCCTACGGTTTTCACCAAACGAAAGAGGCAGTCGGTGGTATTTTCTTTAGACTCTCATCACTCCATTGGTATTCCAAAGGGAAAATATCTCTTCTTGAAATTTGTCCATTCGTTTAATATTGTGTAGCACCTGGCGCAAACAATGTGAGGTGCCTAGGGGTTGTACTAATCTCCTACTTTGAAGTGGAAATAAGCACAGTAACTGTTGGACGAAGGTGTCTATACTTCTTTCCTGTTTTCTTACCGTAAGTCTCCCACATATTTAGCAAAATATGTTGGGGTGGTTGTGACATTTCCTCCGTCGACCATACATCGAAACTGAAAGAAAGGAATAATGGACATGAAATGGAGAGCAGGAATTTTCACAATAATAATAAAATAGTACTTTAAAGCTCATTGAAGAATAGGCTGCAGCCATAAATTTCATAAAAAGGATGCTGAACTAATGATGCGTTTTCGTATCCATGATATTCACCATCAACTTCTATCATCTTGATACTATCACATCACTAGTATGAAAACGGGTCCTCTTGATGGTTTTTATGAAGTAGCGTAGGACGGAATTTCAGTTTTAAATAGGTCCTTCAGAATGGCACCCAAAACAGTACTTCAAACTGCAACACTCACCTTGCTTCAAGAATATTTATCGCGCAGGGGTTGAAGGTAAGCGATGAGTGAAGACACTGATATTGAGTGGGAAGACGTCGAAAAATGTGCTAGGTTCTAACCTCTTATTAATTTCCGTCCTTCCAATCATTATTCGACATGTAAACCAAGGTTTTGCTGCTCTGCCACCGTTGGTTACCAATGTTACGTAACTTCTTTGTGTGAATTTGAAGTCAACCAGGATTCCCTCATATCTAAGCTCCTGTAAATATATGCTCCGACGCTACAGAGGTGCTGCTGTATGCAAAAAGACTTTCAACAGTCCATTTTGTGTTTCTTGCTTTCTAAATACAAGACCGAACAGTTATAATGTAGGCTACAATAGTCTCTTTGTAAAACCTGTAATCGTCAAAGTTCATGAAAATTATGTTTTCCTGACCATACAATGTATTAAATACATTAATTGTCACAATTTGTCGAACGCAAGAAAATCAGACTTGTAGCTAACAAAAAAAATTAGACCCGATGAAGAAATTCTAACGGCAGATTTTGAACCAGCGCTATCGAATTGATAAAATTCACTTAAAATGGTTCATGTACAAGGGAAAATGTTGGGTTTTGTATATCAGTGTAATTGGAAACAACTCGTGCATTTTCGTTATTTTCATTAACGTGGGCATTGCGTTCATCAAGGGTAGAAAGGACTAATTTTTGGTGCATGAAGCAAGATACTAAGTGGTCCGACATATTTGGTATGTAGCTTTTAAGGTATTAAACATTTTTGTTTTTGTGTTTCAAAGGAATTTAGCATTCCTTTCACTTCATGAGCTCCTTTATCTAAGTCCTAGGAAATATAGTAAAATTTGATACAACAAACTTCAAGGGAGTTTTTTCTGAAGTCGTTACAGGTGAAAAAGAGACAAAGAAGAGAGTTGACAGGGGAATAACTATGTTTTTGCAATAGAAAATTTGTTGTATCAGAATTCGTTTTGCGAGGATTTTACTGTACAAAAAACTCAACAAAAATGCATTGATTCACAAAATACGCTTTTTAATGAATTTATTTTTAATAAACTTTTTTCTTCGCATTAAGTAATGATTGAATAAAGAGAAAAACGTCAATTGCCTTTCCTTTTTCTGATTGACCGATCGTTGCTTTAACATTGTAATTTTTGTAACTTGTTTACATTCTTGAAGGAATATGTGTTGGCTGTTATGATATCGCAGTTCTTCTCAGTGTTCGAAGTGAGGACCGAAACGTTGAGAATATAATTATATGTCACATGAATTGTCTCATACTGAAACACTTTTAATAGGAGTGGAGGGTTGTGGGCATTCTTGAAGGTTTTGTTTTTTCCTTATCATTCTTTGATCACATATTTAAACATAATATGGTTGGGGAAGTTCTCTTCCTTTTGGACTTACTTGTACGATGCCAACCCAAAATTTATAACAGTGTTGCATTTCTTTTAAATTTCACTGCCTAATAAAAAAATACATAAAAATTCCTTTTCAAATTTACATTTGTAGTTTAAGAATGGGTATAATAAATAATTTTAATAAGGTTTTATAATTGCTTTCTGTGGAATTTTAAAGAAATTTGTGCTGCATGAATATGGCATGGAAAGCCACTTACTAATTTTTCATTTATGATAACTTGTTAAAAACTTGATTCTAATTGAAAGCCAAAATGTCAATCTACGCTGTATTTATCAACTGACTCTTGCAACCGATTTCTTAACTCAAACTTCTCACGTTGTCAAACATATAAAAGACTTAAGAAGATGGGTAGTATTGAATGAAATATTGGCCGAGTGGTTAAATGAACATGTTACCATGAAAAATGTTTTTGGTTCGAACCCCCGCCTACGTCCCTGGAAGTACTGGGCCCAATTTTTCTCCGTTATAAATGGCATACTCTTCGGTTTCTACATTAGGTAAGAGCTGACCCTAGACAAAAAAGGATTAACATCATATGACGAAGGAAAGCAAAAGTCAGAAACTTTACCACCCAGTCGCTAGAGGAAATTATATCCAAAGATTTACCACAATGAGGTACAGCGGCTGGACCAGGGTAAAGGCGTTGATAGAAAGTCACAGTAAATGCAACAAACTGAGCTGGTACCAGTGAGAAAACCCTATCAGAACATTTCTCATGATAGTACCTACAGAAAAGAATTCACAAGTCACATTTCGTCTACGAGACAAAGAATGGAATTAGGAGGAATATTTGGAATTACTTGAACTCAATCAGGAATACCAAAACGAGACGAGGAAGGACTTACCCAGATACGACAACAGTACTCCATGCAAAGATGTGTGATAAATTTTGTTGCTGCTAGGTGTCATTGAGTCGAAATATTTACAGTTAATTGCAAAATAGCTAATGTAAGTGAGAAGAGGATAACTTGTGGCAGAGGCGTGAAGTTTGTTTAAATTGGCAGGAAACAATCTCACAGTACAATACATCACTTTTAATGTTTGCATGATTGGACAGTTCCTTTGTTAACATTAGTATTCAATAAATTAGAAAAAATGTGTGATATTTATTGTTTCATTGCCTTGCATCACAAAAGAACCTAATTTGTCTGTCAAAAAGTGTGAATATTGTGTATAAGAATAAGTCTGAGTCGGATAGCAATGTATGTGATTCTGCAGTTAAAGATAACTATATCTTTTGTTGATCAAGGAAATCGCAAAAAATTACTTCAAAATCAGACTGCACCATCTTGGAAAAGAAGCAACAAAACAATAGTTGAGCAAGCTGGTCTTGTTCAAACAATAATAAAGGATGAAGAAAGGAAGATGTTCTGGAGACACTCACGAATAAAATACCTTTATAGCTACCAAAGTCACCACAACGCGCCAAAATTTACTTTGTTGAAGGCACTTTCCAGAACTTTGTTTGTGTTAACTTTATTTACACCAGCTCTAGGCATAACCAACGCTAGGAACAGTCAAGCCCTTAGGTCAAGTGTCGGCGATTTGAAGGAAAAATGGAATTTAAACGAAGAAGTATTTTAAAAATAAACAATAAAATCAACAAATATTGGCCTACACTGCAGTTATCACTTTTTCAGTTGAGAGCGGATCTTGTAAGTGCGAAACCAGTCCAATCTAGTCTCAAGACAAGAGCGTAACTTGATTTCAAGCGATAAAATCACTTAATCATCTCTGTTCAAACAAGAAGAAATTATGTGCCCAGTCCTAGCATGTTGCCATGTAAAGCTAGTAGCATTTATATTAAACAAAGCAGAAGAAAAGGGCGAACGATTTGGGCAACCCGTTTTACACACTTCAGAAATATGAAATTTGGAGCTGTTACAAAGAGAACCAATTTATCGGTTCGAGTTAAAAATTGAAATATTTGGCTTGCACTGTTAGCCTCCCATCTGATCCTCTGTTGCGTTCACAAAAAAGGAATGCATTCCACAGTCTCCAATCTCATTAACAGCATCAACAGCATTTCCTTTCAGCGTATTTTTTGTTTGTCATTCACTCATGTTGACTAAGAATCTCTTTCAGGGAGGAAACGAGCTCTTCCATCTTCTTATGAAAACATGAGTGTCAGTACCAAACTTTTGGTTTTAACATAAAATCTAACCTATTTATCCGTTGACACTAGCAAACTGTCCCGTGAGGCAAGTAGTTGATAGGGTCTTGACTTTTACCTCAGAACTCAAAACCACACAACATGAAGCCTTGAGACTACCCAAAGTGCCATCTAATTCAAAGTCTCACAAAATACCAGCCAGAATTCATTCTTGCAGGCTTGTGAGAGTCATGGAACATTGCAGGGGGCAAAAACAGCAAGCCAAGGAAATGTCAAGTGGTTTCCAACAAGATCTTTGATAAAAATCCAGGTGCTTCTCTGTCAGAGCTGAAGATTTTGTTAAAATGACTCCAACTGCCTGGGATATTTAGTCAGAAATGTCAGACTTATCCACCAAATCTGACATTTTTGCTACAAACAGGGAAGATAATGACTTAAGTACTAATTAATTAATATAACCACGATGACATCTAGTTTATATACTTTTAGAGGTTTGACATTGTGCTTCTTTGTGCGAAGTTTAAAAGTAATTCCTTTACAACTCAGGCCAAGCAAACGTTTCTATTGCTCTATAAGTGAAATGTCGGAAGTTTTACTTAATACAGGAAACATATATGGCTAATTGCTCGCTAATTAGTGCAGCTATGACAGTGTCCATGTAATATTGTCCCAGTGAATTTCCGTAGTACGTGTTTACACCAAATTTTCACTTACATTAGCTATTTTGCAATTAACTGTAAATATTTCACTTATTTCTGTTGGGACGATAGACTCAAATAAAGGAAATAAAAGGCCCTCCTACCAAAATTTTATCTTTCAATTTCCCTGAAATTAGCAGGAGGGTAGTGGTCCTGGGTTACTCGAAGCCCAAGTCCATCATTCCCTCTCCCTACACATCCAGCATAGTGACGGGTAGCTGCTTTATTCGTACATCAGCCATAGCTTTTACAGATTTTTATTGGTGAGAGGGTTACCTATTTCCACACTTCCCAATAATATAGGCCTGCAGGCTTGCTTTGCTTACCAGCAGGACGATTTAAAGACAAAACAAAAATAAAAATAGCACCAGTAATCTGCTCCTAACATTTAACACTGGTACTGTTATCCAACGTTTTATTCACTGAGCAAAACAGATTTTCTAAGCGTCTAAACAACTTCTGGGTTATTATGCCATCTAATCTGTAATATTATCTTTATGAATATCTACACAGCATCTTCTTGTTAAGTTTCATGGCTCTGTCTTCAAGAACCAGGCCGTGCCAGGAATTTTTACTTAAGATTGAAAAGTTTGGAGCAGCTGTCTTTATGAAGGCATTCTTCATCCCTTCAAACAATGTTTCCATCAGCTTTTTGTTTCCTTTATTTGCTAAAGTCAAACGCACAACACTGTATTATTCCACGACCGGCCTTGGCTACGATTAAGTCTACCGCGCCATTTGAGCCACAGTAAAGGCCTGTGCTATTTTCCCTATGTTTGTAAAAGGAGCGAATGGAAAACAATAGGGTGCTTGATCCAGTCTTTATTTTAGAATCGGTAGGTGGGGTAAGTCTGAAATTTTTCATGCAATAAGTTCGAGCAACTGTTGTTTGTTATTTTCCACACTTGGGGTTTTCTTGTGACTGTGGTTCCACTTGGCCTAAAGAAAAAAGAAGAGTGTTTGGAACAATTTAAATGGTTAAGTAAAATAGAAGAGTTAGGATTTATGTGGGCAAGTGGCAACTGACAGTTTTAAAAACTGAAGGAAGATGGGCGCTATAGAAACAACTATCAATAATAATGTGTCTTAATATACAAGTATTATATATCGATCGATCGATAGCTGGTGTCTCATTGGCCAAAAGATAAAATAGTGTAACATTGCTGTACTTTTACGGATGCAAGACGTACGACTGTTACATGCCTCCTGTTGACGTAAGCCCTAATGATTTGTACATCAACTTAACCCATGTCTTACGGCTATTGATTAATATATAATGCTTGTGTATTTCATAAAATTATTAAGTTTAATTGCATCTCAGATACTTAATGTTACCTAAAATAAATCTGAGTCTGGGTCAAGCATTTATTTGAATTATTTATTAAAAATCTTTAGGCAGGATAGAAACATTTCAGTCTTTTAAGATTTTTCTTGCTGCAATTTATATTCCCTTCGTAAATGGGTATAAAATTAAGATCCTTGCCAGAGAAAAACTGTTTCGCCACGTAAGGTGTAACCATTTCGCTTCCTAGTGTAGAATATATCAAACTCTGTTGCAAGATCGGGCACATTTTTCTATATATTTTCTTCCCAGGAAACTTTTTGGCACAGTCAAGATGACGACTGCAAATAAATTTGTCTTTTTTTGTGTGTTTGGCAATCATCACCTTTTGAGCTATTTGTTTGAGTTGGAGAGATAGCGATTTCTGAGCAGACGAAAAAAAAATTCAACTAAAAATCCAAAACGAGGCACAATCATAATGAGACCAAAGCAATATGAACAACAAATACACATGACTTTCCAGGAGGGAACTTGTGGAAATTGTTTAGAGCTTTGATTCGAATACCAAGAGGCTTAAATATTTTTGCTTTGCTTAAGGTTTTATTTCTGTAGAGTCAAAGAGACAGATAGCCATGGGTAAAAAGTCGATTGCACAGAAGGTGATGAAACACCGCAAAGAAAAGATGCAGAAAATAAAAGGAGGATCAAGACATATCACAGCGAACAATCCATTTGAAGTACGTGTTAATCGTAGTAAGTCAAATGTTCTAGGCAGAAAAGGTAAAGAGGAAAAAGGACTACCAGGAATATCAAGATCAAAAGCTATTAAAAAGGTAGGTGAATAAACTGTTAACTATTATTCGCAGCGTAAATACTGTCAGTAGCATAGCTTACTGAACTCGTATGAAACGAAATGATTTTCATAAATGGTTAATAATTGGGCTTAGACAAATGATAACATTGAATGTTCCGAAATCGTGATGTAAATTCCTTTTGTACTGTGTGGTGCAACTCATGACGTCCGACTGGTGACTTCCAGCTTCAGGCCATTTTGGTGCACTGGGTCAGTGTATATTGTGTAGTCCTGTCCACCCCTGCGATGCTGTATATCCCTAAGTCGGCAATCTCGTCATCACGGAGCTGCGTTGTCAAACTGCCGCCCAATCAATGCAGCGAAGCTAGTTTGCAACTGCGTACATCTTCTCGCCTCGTCAATAAAAACTTCAATAATTTTGCAATGTTGATCCACAAATCCCGATGTGAAGCCCGTTTTGGTTTTGCAAACAACATCTTCGTCATCATAGTAGAGCAGCACCATGACTGATAATGGTTTAGCTTTGGTAACTCTGAAGAAGAGTTATCTGCGTTTGGGCGTCAGAGTTTGGACCTGCACTTGAAAATAGCATTTACATGATGGCCCATCTTACTGTAGTATACCACACAGTCTTAATTTTTTAATAGACCAACTAGGTCAATACTCATTGAAAAATTATAAGCTTATTATTGTTTTGCTATTATAAACTTATTAGTAATGTTCATACCATTATTCTTACACAGTTCCCAATGAATTTTCTTTGCTACACTGTCATGACATCTCTTGTATTTGTTCTGAGCTAATTTCTCGCATTCACTTACTAAACTAGCAGATGTTTGATAAGCATAGCAGTGTGCTATGCTTATCAAACATCTGCCTCCTTCATGCCTCTTCAAGTATGGTCTACCCACATCACTTTTAGGATAAAAGGCACCATACATTGTCATTGTCTTTCTTGTTGTTATTTCTAAGCTTTTCAGTTCATATCCTTTTCATTCCAAGATACCTGCCTCATATCAGAAGATAACTGCTGCCCATGTGTTCATCACTGTAGTTTTGTTTCTACCATTCAACTTTCATTTAAGAATCAACCTAAGCCTTATCTTGAATTCCAGTGTAAGTTTCTCTTTCATCTTATTTTCGTTATCTTACCCAGCTCAACTATCCCCAAATTTGTGTAATCTTTCTGTTCCACTTCCTTCATTATGTTCTATCCCCTCACATCTAGCCATTTTCCATCTCTTCAAGGTAAGAAAACCACACTTCCTAAGACCAAAGTTCATCCCAAGTGAATCTACCTATTTTTTATTTTTACCTAACAGCTTTAGATCATCCATGAACAAAGGGTGATTTAACTTGTACTCTTGCTTTCCCCATTCATAACAACAACACATTTCACTTTTTAGATAGTTTTTTGGAGCCAGGCCCACTATCTTATTGTCACTTGCTTTGGGAGCAAGGCCATTTAGGCTCCATATCTCACAAAATCTGGATTCTTCATGTTGCCTTTAGAAGCAAAGTTTCACCAAAAACAATCAGGTGTTTATTTTTGTTAAGTACTTATGTACTGGTATTGTTGTATTGTGAAGTCCCTAAGTGTCCACAAAGATTTTGGTAGACCTTTTCACATAACTAACTGCATCAGTTACAAGCAACAGGATACTGTCATATTTAATTCCATGTAGCCAAAGCTTATTGAGAGAATAGCATTAGCATTTGTGTAATTATGACATTCTTCATCTGTGCCCAAAATGTGGTATTCAGCAGGTGTGTTTTATTGGGAGCTGCAGTATCTTTTAAAGCACCAATGGTTCCATCAATCAAAACCCAGATCTGCTTTTCCATTAGCTCAGTTGATAGTGTTCCCAATTTTTTATCAAAGGCCTTTGTGACATAATTNAAGCAAAGTTTCACCAAAAACAATCAGGTGTTTATTTTTGTTAAGTACTTATGTACAGGTATTGTTGTATTGTGAAGTCCCTAAGTGATGTAGTTTAAATGAACCATTGTGGGAAATAGTCCACAAAGATTTTGGTAGACCTTTTCACATAACTAACTGCATCAGTTACAAGCAACAGGATACTGTCATATTTAATTCCATGTAGCCAAAGCTTATTGAGAGAATAGCATTAGCATTTGTGTAATTATGACATTCTTCATCTGTGCCCAAAATGTGGTATTCAGCAGGTGTGTTTTATTGGGAGCTGCAGTATCTTTTAAAGCACCAATGGTTCCATCAATCAAAACCCAGATCTGCTTTTCCATTAGCTCAGTTGATAGTGTTCCCAATTTTTTATCAAAGGCCTTTGTGACATAATTCTTTGACAAAGTAAGCAATTTTTTAATACATTTTTTTATATTTCATTATAAAACAGCTAAAAAAGAGATTTGAATTTTGGGAAGTGACATTTGCCAGTAACACAACCTTGCACAGGTCTTCAAAAAATAATGGCTTGGTTTGAAATCCAACCATAAATGATTATGTAGTGATGTACCATTGTTCTTTTGTCTGGTGTTCTTACTAGCTTTCAGGTGCTGAGGAATTAGGCTTTTCCAGTGACATTTAACTCTGATAATACAATAAATGCAGCACAGAAACCTTTTAGTTACATAATTTTGAAATTATACATTGTATTAGAAATTACAGATTTAGCTTTAGCATGTTTTGGTGGAACAAAAGTTACACATTTTATTATAATATGAAAATGATAATTCTGGTGAGTGTCAACCCACAGAAACAGCTCTGGACAATGGCTCCAATTATTGCTGAAATTTTTGTAATTAGGTGAATCAGTATGTCAGTATAAGCAATCCACCTTTTTTGTTGCATTTCTAAATAAACAATGTCAATAGTTCATTGAAAAAGAGCAAGATTTATTACAATTTCTAAAGCAATCATTAATTTTGCACCTACTTAATAGAGGCAAAGAAGAACTGATTTATGTTTAACATTTTGGTCATTTTGGAGTACAGCATTTATTTGGGTAAAGTCAAGCACTAACAGTGGCAGTTGTATGCAGACCTTTTAAGCATGATTTGCATTAAGACTCTAAATGTGCATGAAAAGCCATATTCTGCAGAAAATATAGCCAAAGAGTGGTCAAAAAATTTAAATCCTAACAAGGACAGTAACATGAAGTGAAAACTACAACATTATCCTGACATATTTGAACATATTACAAACAATAAAACTAAGTATTGTTTTCATAATAAATGAGTTTGCAAGGAGATGTTCATTTATTAAAACTGTAATGACCACCAGCATTGATCTGTGTTCCTTAAACTACTTTTAAGTCCTCTATTCCACTTGAATCCTAATCATTTTCTTGTACAACACAATATTATTCCCATATTTCAAAGTAATTAATATCAATTTCACTTGCATGGCTTTCTCCTGTAACACCAGAATAGTAATCTTTAAAGGGTCCCATGACTACTTTTACAAAGTCTCCTGTTTTTAATAAATATAGAGGTGTACACATGCTTTTTGGCTTTAAATATGATGGTGTTGATCATGGTGTTTTCTTCATCAGTTCTGTGCTTCCATAATGTTAGGGTACCATTACACATTATGGCATGGAGGCTTTATGATGACATTTGATCTCACCTGTTTGGTTGATGTAGTGGGCAAGAGTAAACAAATTGACTGAAGCTCCTGTTCACAGTGAATAAGTTATTGCAAAGTCCATTTGAGTGACCCCAAATTCATTGTTAACTTAATCTTTTTGAAACCCTTTCTTCTGGATTCTTTTCAAGTCAATATGCTGTCTTAACTTAGACTAGACTACAATCAACTAATTATGTAAATCTTGCACTTGTCTTGACTTTGTTATTATAATTGTCATTAAGGACACACTCTTGGTATACAGCACCTTGTGCTGGAGATAATAACATTTTATTTTCTGATCTGATGAACAATCTTGACATGTTCCTTTCCAGCATGCAGATGTCAGGTCTTCATGATTGCTGTCACATAGATGCTGCTGTCAAATATCTTTGTGATATGACAACTTCAAGGCAGATAGCTTTAAAACAAAGTTTTTGTGAGCTTGATACCTATATTGGTCAAATGGTATATTTTTCACTATATTGTATCACATTTGCATTTTAACAAAATGGGGGGTGGGGTGGGGGTTTCATTAACTCTATAATGTTCATTATTTGTTTTTGCAGAGGAAAAGAACTTTACTTCAGGAATACAAAGTAAAAGACAAGGTAAGTGTTATATCTGTGAATTAAGTGCAGTCATTGTATGTTTTCTTTGTTGCCAGTTTGTCACTGATAAAGTTACTTGGCTGTATGTTTTGTTGTTTTTTTTTTAGTTTTAACGTCATTTTTCCCCAGCAATTGGGGCTCAGACAGTGCCCTGCAGAGGGACTTTGATTTGGCAGTGAGGAATTTCTTGGCCAGATGCCCTTGGTGACGCCAACCAATGGCTTTTATTTCTTTGCAAAGTTCCAAATTCTACTTAACACCTCGGGGAATTGAACCCGGAACTCTTGGTTACTGTGCAGTTGCACTAACCATTAAGCCACGGCTCCTCCTATGTATTTATGTATATGAAAATTCTCATAAATATTTCACTAAAAGTTCCATGAAATATTTAGTAAATTAGTGGAAGTCAGAAAACATCTTCGTGTATCAATATAGTATATTTCATTAATCATAGATGTAACAATTTATCAACTGAACTATGTCCACTAGAAGAACTGATTTTCATAGCTGATGGGGCAAGACCCATTTATCCACACAAATATTTTCCTTTACAAGAAATAATCAATGAAGGTTTACATTTCTAAAACCAATTGAATATTATATCTTTGAAGTAAAGTGCTTTGAAACATGAGTATAATTTCAAAAGTACAGTGATATTTTCACAAGAACCCACAAGAATTACTAATTGCAAAATTAACAGTATTAGAGTGTAGTATTTTGATATCGTTGTTTGTTATTGTACTGTTTTATTATGTACGCATGCACAGTTTGAATATACAGATTTATCAGTATGGCATTCACTTGCTAATCACGTTTTGGAATCGTTGTCTGAGTATTTATTATGAACCCTATTAAAGATATAACAACTGGCGACAAGGATGGGATTTCATGGGATTTTATTTTTTCTGTAAAAATTCTTGATCTTGAATTAGTTGACCCGACACGTTTTTAACGTTGATTTCCAATGTTATATGGATCAAGTTGAGCAGTTCATGGTGGCCAATGATATCACAGATGGTACCAAGAAGAAAGCAGTGTTTTTGAGCATAGTTGGCTCATCTGTGTATGGCTTGCTTAAGAATTTAGTAATGCCTGATAAACCTGTTGACAAGATGTACGCTGAGTTGAAAGAAACACTGATAACTCATTATGCACCAAAGCCAATTATTATTGCTGAACGTTATAGATTTTACAAGCGGGACCAGCTGGAAAGCGAGACAGTGGCAGATTACATTGTGATACTAAAGAAGTTAGCAAGCACATGTGATTTTGGTAACTTTCTAGCCGAGGCATTACGTGATCGTTTTGTTTGTGGGGTGAGGAGTGAAAATTCAAGATGTTGTTTGCTAGTTGAGGCAGATTTGACTTTTAACAAGGCTGTAGAGATAGCCAGGTCTATGGAATTAGCTCCAAAGGACTGTACAGAGCTCCAGACAGGACATGAAGGAAGTGATCGTACTGAAGATACGATGCATAAGGTCAAAAGCTCATATTACAAGGCAAGTAGGAAATATGACTCACAATCACCTACCGATAAAACAACAAGAAAGGAAATGAAATCTGCTGAGACAAATGGGAATTGCTGGCGTTGTGGAGGTCGACATAGTCATAAATCATGTCGCTTTAAGGACGTTAAATGTCACAAATGTTCTGCAGTTGGCCACATCGCACGCAAATGTAAAGGCAGATATAAGAAAACTCATTATATCGATAAAAGTGATACATGTAGTACATTGGCTGAACCGGATGAGAAACTCTCTTGTATTTACTCTCTTTTTGATAAGGATAAAGCGATAAAAGAGACTGTGATTATTGAAAAATGCCCCTTAACTATGGAAATAGATACCGGTGCTAGTGTTTCTGTTGTTTCTGAAAGTATCTATAAACAGTATTTGGCTCATATTCCATTTTGTTTAT
Organism: Morbakka virulenta; assembly: GCA_003991215.1. Taxonomy (NCBI): domain Eukaryota; kingdom Metazoa; phylum Cnidaria; class Cubozoa; order Carybdeida; family Carukiidae; genus Morbakka; species Morbakka virulenta. The sequence goes on along the minus strand of RDPX01000206.1, from coordinate 807,577 downwards.
CTTCTAAGAAATTAAAGACCTACAGTGGTGAAATATTGAAAGTGTTGGGAGAACTGAAGTTAAATATTGAATATAAAGGTCAGACAGCCAGGTTGCCACTGATTGTAATTGCAGGAAACCGTCCAGCACTACTAGGCCGAAATTGGTTGACAAAATTGAAGTTGGACTGGTCAGCAATTTTTACAGTATGTGATAAGAAGGTCAGTAGCTTGAGCAGAATTTTAAACAAATATTCACAGCTTTTTGATGGCAAAGTTGGGCTCATAGAGGGTTATAAGGCTGAGTTAACTTTAAAGGACAATGCTAAGCCTGTTTTTGTTAAAGCACGTCCAGTACCCTTTGCATTAAAACCGCTGGTTGACATAGAACTTGATAGATTAGAGAAGGCTGGTATAATGAAGAAGGTACCATATAGTGAATGGGCATCTCCAATAGTGGTTGTGCCTAAGGCAGATAATACAGTGAGGTTGTGTGGTGATTACAAGGTATCCCTTAATCCAGTATTAGAGGTTGACAAGTATCCCCTGCCAAATATTGAAGACATGTTTGCATCACTGGTGGGTGGAGTTGTATTCACTAGACTTGATTTATCTGCGGCTTATTTACAACTTGAAGTGGCTCCAGAGTCAAAACCTCTACTTACTATTAGTACTCATAAAGGGTTATATCAGTACCAGCGCTTGAATTATGGTGTAGCTTCTGCCCCAGCGATATTCCAGGAAACAATGGATAAGATTATGAATGGGTTAGATAAAGTCTGTTGCTTCATTGATGATATTTTGATTAGTGGAAGTTCAGAAGAGGAACACATTACATTGTTAAGTGAAGTATTTAAGCGACTAGAAAATCATGGAATTAAAATGAAGAAGTCTAAGTGTGAATTCATGAAGTCCTCACTAACTTACTTGGGCTATACAGTGGATAAAGTTGGTATACATCCAACCAGAGACAAGGTCAAGGCTATTAAAGAGGCACCATGTCCAAGTAATGTATCTGAGTTAAGAGCTTGGCTTGGATTAGTAAATTACTATGGCCGGTTCTTTAAGAACTTATCATCTATGTTACATCCACTGAATCATCTATTGCAGAAAGATGTATCTTTTAAATGGTCTTCTGATTGTGAACAAGCCTTCAGAAGATGTAAACAAGGAATCAGCAGTGACCAGATTCTTGTTCATTATGATGGGAAGAAACCTATCAAATTAGCTTGTGATGCATCTCCATATGGGGTAGGTGCAGTTATTTCTCATATTATGCCTGATGGAACTGAACGACCCATTGCTTTTGCATCAAGAACATTAACCAAAACTGAGAAGGGTTATGCTCAGTTAGAAAAGGAAGCACTTAGTATTATATTTGGTGTGAAGAAATTCCACAAATATTTATATGGTAGGAAGTTTGTGCTATTAACAGATCATCGTCCACTGCAGACAATATTTGGTCTGAAAACTGCAGTACCAACTTTAGCAGCTGCTAGATTACAAAGATGGTCTCTTGTTCTATCTGCATACCGATATGACATTCAATATCGCAAGGGAAGTGAGCATAGTAATGCTGATGCTATGTCAAGATTACCATGTCATGAACAATCTAAGTCCATGGAACATGACATTTTTCACGTCACTACAGTAGAAGATCTACCTATTTCTAGCAATCAGATTAGAGATGCTACTCGTAAGGATTCTACATTATCCAAAGTCTTGGATTATACATTAAATGGTTGGCCTGAACATTGTAACCAAGTTCTGTTGAAACCATATTATGCACAACGATTAGAACTGTCAGTAGAGAGTGGCTGCATACTATGGGGACTTCGTGTTATTATTCCTCCAAGATTTCGTGAACAACTACTGAATGAGTTGCATCTAGAACACCAAGGTATGACCTGTACAAAGGCTATGGTGAGAAGTTATTTTTGGTGGCCACAACTTGATAGTGACATAGAAATTAAATAAAAATTTCTCCAAGCAAATGGTATACATCATCGTAAAATACCACCTTATCATGCTGCTAAAAATGGACAGGCAGAACGTTATGTTCAAACCTTGAAACAATGGCTGACTAAACATCTGTTGGAAAATAGTAAACTAAGTGAACAACATCGTTTAGCTAACTTTTTATTAAGTTATCGTACAACACCTAATACAACCACAGGTCAGAGCCCTGCTGAGTTGATGATGAAGAGAACCTTACGTACACGGTTTACATTATTAAAACCTAACATGACTACTTCGATGGAGAAAGTTCAAGATCAACAAAGAAGATTTCATGATAAGCGGGTGAAAATGAGAACATTTCAGAAAGGTGATACTGTGATGGTCAGAAATATGCGTGGAGATAAAGAGAAATGGATAACTGGTGTGATTGTGGCAGTAAAGGGACCTTTGACATATTTAGTTCGTTGTGGTGGTAAAGTTAGATATGTGCATTGTGAACACATGCATAGTTTTATTGGAGATAGATTTACATCCCCTGATATGTCTGATATTGGCAGTAGATCTGATATTGGCAATAGATCAACTGAATTACCAAACATGCCATGTGAAAATCTTTCACAATCCCTGCCATTGGTTAGTAACAATCCTACTTGTGATAGTACCTTACCAAATAAACCAGCTGACACACCAGCAATGCAAACTACTGAAAGACGATATCCATTAAGAGTAAGAAAAGCTCCTGATAAGTTAGATCTGTAGTTAGATGTATATTCCAAAATAAGGGCAGAATAATCCCTTGGAATATTACATGTCATTCAAAGGTTGATAGTCCACCCAACCTTCTGAATTAGAGTAGGTTATACTTAGTTGCATTTATTTTGTGTTAATGTTATTCATCATTTATTCAATATATACTATACTTAATCAAATTTAAAAATTATAGTTAGACATTGGAACATTGAACTATAGACATTATATCTCAGTGACGTTTTATGAAACCAGCATAATTGTAAAAGAGGAGGAGATGTAGTATTTTGATATTGTTGTTTGTTATTGTACTGTTTTATTATGTACGGATGTGCAGTTTGAATATACAGATTTATCAGTATGGCATTCACTTGCTAATAACGTTTTGGAGTCGTCTGAGTATTTATTACGAACCCTATTAAAGAAATAACATAGAAAACATGGGAGGATGTGATAAGGATGGATCTGAAAGAAAAAGGTGTCAGCAGAGACCTGGTGAAGGATAGGATAACTTGGAAGTCAATTTCAAGAAATCGTCCAACACATGCTAGCATGTAAACCGGACGTTAAACCGAATATGATGATGATGATGATGATGATGATAGAGTATTTTTGTGTCGGCACACATTGGCAATGACCCTGGTTGACAGATTAGAACAGTTTTGTAATGTAAGCAGGAATTTGAGGTTGATATTTCTGCAGTTAAAGATGTGAATTGGTTGCCATTTGCTAAAACATGTAATATTTATGTTAAGGTGACCATTTCAGGAAAAACTTAAAGATGTTAAGGATGGTTTAGATTGTGATGATCTTTGTTGTTTTAGAAGGTGTGGACTTAAACAACAACAATGTATGTTTTGCCATGGATTTAGTTCTTCATTTTCCCCAAAATAACAATAGCAGTCTTGTTTGACATTGTATTCATGGAAAGACAGTATTAATTTACCAAATGGGTAGAGTGACAACTATAACAAAAATAATGATCTTTATGCATAACCAAAACATGCTTCTTTTGCACTTTATTTTTTCTTTCTGTTTTTGAAAGCTTGAAAGGAGTTTTATAAGAGTCATTCATGTACTATCAGGTTTTAGAATGGATAGATCACCATTTCCATGAAGTTCAAGATCCTATATTTTTACATCTTATTTGTGGTGAACAACATGAATGACTCTTGTAAAACTCCCTGCAAGCTTTCAAAAACAGAAAGAAAAATAAAAAGAGTTTAGAAAAACAAATTAGAAGTGAAATAAACATCAATGACATGCACGTTGGTTTTATGCCTGGACGAGGAACTATTGATGTCATTTTTATCCTTAGACAAATGCAAGAGAAGTACCTTGGGAAGAACAAGAAGCTGTACTTTGCCTTTGTGGATTTGGAAAAAGCCTTTGACAGAGTGCCAAGAGAAGTTGTTTTGTGGGCTTTACAGAAACTGGGAGTAAGTGAATGGCTGATTAAGGTNCTTATTTGTGGTGAACAACATGAATGACTTTTGTAAAACTCCCTGCAAGCTTTCAAAAACAGAAAGAAAAATAAAAAGAGTTTAGAAAAACAAATTAGAAGTGAAATAAACATCAATGACATGCACGTTGGTTTTATGCCTGGACGAGGAACTATTGATGTCATTTTTATCCTTAGACAAATGCAAGAGAAGTACCTTGGGAAGAACAAGAAGCTGTACTTTGCCTTTGTGGATTTGGAAAAGGCCTTTGACAGAGTGCCAAGAGAAGTTGTTTTGTGGGCTTTACAGAAACTGGGAGTAAGTGAATGGCTGATTAAGGTTGCTCAGGCAATGTACAGAAATGCTAAAAGTCGGGTAAGGGTCAATAGCTCCTATACTGAGAGTTTTGGTGTGGGAGTTGGAGTTCATCAGGGATCTGTATTAAGTCCTCTACTTTTTATTTGTGTTTTGGAAGCAGTGTCAAGAGAGTTGAAAAAGGGTTGCCCAGAGGAATTGCTATATGCAGATGACCTTGTTTTCTCCAGTGAGGCATTGGATGGTCTACTTGCTAAGTTAGAGACTTGGAAGAAGGGTTTGGAAGGTAAAGGTTTAAGAGTAAACATGGGAAAGACAAATGTGATGGTCAGTGGTCACAATTTAGGGAAGCCATTGGAGAAAGGAAAGTTACCCTGTTCAGTCTGTGGGAAGAGAGTTGGAAGCAACTCAATCTATTTTTGTATTTGCAAGCACTGAGTACATAAATGGTGCAGTGAAATAAAGGGCAAACTGACAGAAAGTAACTGTTTTAGCTGCAAGAGGTGCACAGAAGGAGAGGCAACCTGTGACTTAGAACTATGGAAAGTGCATTTTGAGGGTGAGGAAATTGAAGTTGTCCAGAGGTTTTGCTACCTTTGTGACACCCTTGGAGCTAAGGGAGGAGCTGGTGCAAGTGTAACAGCAGGGGTTAATAGTGGATGGAGTAAGTTCAGGGAGCTGATGCCATTGTTAACCAGCAGAGCTCTGCCATTACCTACCAAAGGTAGAGTCTACCAGGCATGTGTACATAGCACAATGATGTATGGCAAGTGAAACGTTGCCAGTGAAAGCTGAAGATGTCAGCCATATGGAGCAGAATGACATGAGAATGATAAGATGGACGTGCAACGTAAGTCTGAAGGACAGGCTCAGTTCTAATTAACTCAGAAAGAGATTGAATCTGGACAGTATTAGCAGCTGTATGCAGATTAGGAGGATTCGTTGGTTTGGTCATGTGGAGAGAATGGACAAGAATGCTTGGGGAAGTAGATGCAGAACAATCAAGGTGACAGGAACCACTGGCAGAGGAAGACCGAAGAAAACATGGGAGGAAGTGATAAGGATGAATCTCAAACAAAAAGGGGTGAGTGCAGACCTGGTGAAGGATAGGATAACTTGGAAGTTGATTTCAAGAAAGTCTCCAACACATGCTAGCGTGTAAAACGGATGTTAAACTGAATATTATGATGATGATGATGAACATACTTATAAATTCTTCCCATGTTCCAATTTTTTGAATTCTCATTTTGTGAAGAACAAATAATTTATATCTACTCATGACCTGAGATTAAAAAATTACAATAAACAAAAATCCTAGACTCACTATAGAGGACCACACAAAATTTTAACCTGTTTAATCAAGTCACCAGCAGGCCACCCTTTTGAAAATGGAAGCAAGAAATGCACCTACACATAAACCAAATTATAAGCCAGGTAATTTTGCCAATAGAAAATTGCTTTTTCTTTCTGGAACAACTTTGGAGGATTGTATCAGCTGCCATGACTGTTAGAGTTTCTCTTCTTGTTTATACCTCAAGCCAATTTGAAAAAAAAATTATTCTTTTTAAAAGGAATTAAAATATTTTAAGCAGCATCTAAAATCAGATTTAAACAATTACTTTTGTTGATATTTACTCTGCAAAGGAAACTAGGACTAATCTCAAAATGGTTAAGAAAAAATATGTTATACTTACTTACTACTTACTATCTATTTTTTAGGCAATAGGCACATCATATGTGTGTTTGACTTGTAGCTTTAAGCAAAATTTGCTACTTCATATAGTCACCAGCTATTTCTTCCATCAAGTTGAGGGTCTTCAGATTACCTTCAATCAATTCCTTCCAAGACTTCCTTGGTCATCCTCTGTGCCTTGATCCAAAGAGGAATACATGTTGATTCACAAGTCAGATTGTATCACATGCCCAAATCATCTTAGCCTATTACATCTGAGGACATCATCCAAAGGCTTCAGGTGAAACAACTTCAAGAGTGTACTGACTCTGGCCCCTCTTTTGTGATCATGGCTCTTTCATTATGCATGAGACATTTCATATTTTCAAGATTGAGTGCCCAGCATTATGAGCCATAAACTTTTGTGCTCCAAACACAAGTACTGAAGAGCTTACCATATACTGATGAAGAAATGGCTTTAGTTTTTCAACAGTGACATTAGTTCTCTAAATTTTCCCAGGCACATTGCACTCGTGTGGCCAGCTCACAACCTTCACCAGAACAGATGCCATCACCAAGATAAACAAACCTGCCAACCACCTCCAGCATATCACTAGCCATTTCTTCTGCTTTACGTGGTCTCATGTCAATTGGCCATGCAACACCAACACACCTTTTAGATTTGAAAGAAGGGACCTCCATCAGTCTGCCCTTAATTCCAGAACACATCTTGTGGATCACCAGATTACAACCACTGCAGAGAATTAAATTCTGGCCACTACCTTTGCAACAAACCCCACATGGTTGCCTTCCTGATTCTCACATTGTGTTCAAATCCTTTGCAGAGACCTTCATTTTTAACATGTTAACCTTAAAGTCTTTAACCTCAAGTCTTTTCTTCCAAACATGTAACCTCTCCATCAGTTCATCAATAAGAGATTCAGCAATGATGAGCAGATCATTGGCATAAAGCAATTCCAATGGACATCTGACAAGAAACTCCATTGATAAGGCCTCCAGAACAATGATAAAAAGAAGTAGGTTTAACATCCATCCCTGATGCACGCCAACATTCACCACAAACTTCTCACTGAGTGAGCTCTCAACCATCACTCTGCCCCCCGCACCACCATACATGACCTAAACAAGTTGAACTATCCATTCAGGAGCACCAACCACACACAAAGCCCACCAAAGAACATGTGTAGGGACTCTATCAAAAGCCTTCTCCAAATCGACAAATGCCAGATAGGGGTGTTTGTTCTTGGCCAAATACTTCTCCTGGAGCTGTCTCAGGGTAAATATGGCATCAGTTGTTCTTCTCCCTGGACAGAAACCAAATTGCATGCAATCAATATTGACACAGTCTCTAAAGATTTCTTTCATGACTCTCTCCACAAGCTTCAACACTTGGTCAGTAAGCTTCAGCCCATGGTAATTCCCACAGTCTGAAGCATTGCCTTTGCCTTTGTAGAGATTGACTATGATGCTTTTATTCCATTCATCAGGATTTTTTTCCCTCTTTCACTATTGCATTGGCCAGATTGGCAATGGCTTGACAACATATGTCAAGGGATGCCTTCAACCTCTCTGCAACAATGCAAGAGGAACCTGCAGCTTTATGAGCTTTGACCTCCTTCAAAGCTTTAAATACCATTCATGTGTGAAGCAGCATGCAGGGCCATCGACAGGCTCAACACGTGAGAGTGTTTCTAGATTCATAATGCTGCTGCCAAGCAATTCTCTTGGAATCCTCAGTAATAAGTCATTTTTCCACCATCACCAAACTTACACTTCTCAACTACCACATCCTAATTTTCATGGTGCATCTGCTTTGCCACCTGGTAAATGTCATCTTTCCTTTTTTCCACATGACCAAACAGTTTCTTTTTGGCTTTCTTTTTGGCAAGACATTCTGCATGCCTTGCAAGGCATTAAGCAACCAGGTTCCTCTTTGCTACCACCATCTTTCCAGGATTTCAGTAACCTCCTCTTTTCCTTCACTGACACATTAACTTCTTTGTCCGACCATCATGTTTCCTGCCTCCACACTCACTTTTTTGTCCAACCACAACTTTTTTCAACAATCCCAACAAACCACCTTTAAGTCAGCACCAAATACCATCAACATCTCTATTTACATTGGCTTAACCTGTTAAGTTTCTCCTGCAAAATCACACGAAATTTTTCCGAACCTCTTCATCTTTCAGCCTCCAGACCCATCTCTTCGGCACAAATTCTTTTTGTCAAAACTCTGCAAGAGAAATGCAAGTGTCAGACAACAACAACTTGTGTTGAGCCACACATTCCTTGTTCAGAATCACTTTGCAGTTACCAACCAACTTAAGGTCACATTTCTTCACCAAGATATAATCAATCTGTCTGCAGTTTCTACCAGATTGGAATGTCACAAGATGACTGGATTGTGTTGTTTTTTTTTGAAATGACTGTTTGCTATAACCCAATTATGGCAAGCTCCAGAATTCCCTCCCCATTAGCATTCCAAGAACCATAGCCATTACCTCCACAGACACCTTCATAACCAACAGCATCAGTTCCAATGTGACCATTCAAGTCATCACAGCAATAAAGGATCTCATTCTCACTGATTTTGGCAACCACAGCTTGCAGGTCCTTGTAAAATGCATCTTTAGCATCCTCACTGAGACCCACATGTGGGGCATAGACTGATATTACAGTCACACAGCACCTGTCCACAAACAGTTTAATATGAATGATATGGTCAGAGACATGCTTTACATAATACACATTTTCAATACACTTCTCAGCCAGAAGCACTTCAACTCCACCTGTACCTTTATCATTACCAACCTAAAAAAGCTTAGAGCAAGAGTCTTTTCCTTTGATCTTTCTGGAAGAATCTTGTCATATCATTACATCAGCATACCAATTATAGAGATTATGTCATAATATGCAAGTCATCATGACTAAGCAGAAATCTACCTTTGGAAATACTGATTTGGTATGCGAGTTTCACAGATGTGATTTAGAAGCAGTGGAGTTAAAACACATCAATACACTTTGTTTTCTTTCTAAGTTTTTACACATTTTACATTACATTCTCAGCACCTTGCGATATAACAAATCTCCTGACCATCTAACTTCTTGAACACCACTAACATCATAAAATGCCTTGACATGGCCTGCTATTTCACCAGATCTGCCACACAAAGAGTAAACATTGCATGTACCAACTCTGAAACTTGAATGTGATTGCAGACAAATGATCTGACTGGGCTCACATCAGATGCGAGTCCTACTGGAAGTGACACCATAACCACACAGTTTCCATTGTTGATAGCTACCATAAGAAGATTTGAGGCATAGTTTTATGGTTTGATGCCCTTCTTAACACCAGTGCATTTTTTTTTCGTGATTGACACTAAGTGGGTATCACCAAGATAAACAGTCCCCACTAAAACCAGATCAGTCTGTTTAGCTTTTATGGCGGCAAACACTCACCCAGCCTAATCTTTAAAACAAGCATCTGTGTGCATTTTAGAGAGGTACCACTTGAACACAGCATACCCCTCACACACCCAATGAGTAGACTGGCAGTTGGTCTGGGACTGCTTAATGAGTATTTGGAGGGAACCTCCATAATCTGGAGGCAGTTCCCCTATCTGCCACCTGGGGACCTAGTGAATGGGAGATGGTCACTCCATATGATATGATGCTTTTGGTGCAATGCCCCATCTTTATTAAAGAAACTTGAGATTGTATATTCACAAAGCATAAAAAATTCACCTTAATTTCTTAACAAACAGCAAATTGTTTTTCAACATTTTAAATCAATAAATGCACTTTTATTAAATCACTCTTATTTTGCATCAGCCAGTTGGAGTGAATCCAAGATTTTTGCCAAATTTCTTTTGATTCAGTCAATTGCAAAATAAGCCTGTTATGAACTATGATTTATTGTTATGAACTATTGTTATGAACTATGATTTATTATGATCTATGATTATTATGAACTATGATTCGCCAAGAACTCTGAACTTGTAATTTAGTCCGTTGGGCTTCCTGTTGTGACTTGTATTTAGGTCAGTGGTTTCACCGTATCAACTGCCATTTTGTAAACTTGTGATGTAGCATCCATTGATAGCTCAGTAAAGCCTAGTTTTATGGCAATCATTTTGTCCTTATTTATTACCAAGCCTTTAGAAGAAGAGGTGCCAGGCTACAAAATGATCTAAAGATCTACAGGATGTATCAGAATATTAATGGACAAAGGAGGAGGACCTACAGTTCTCATAATAAAATTTGATGCTTTGAGTTATTCATGATTTGCACCCAAACAAATTTCCCACCAATTTGAATATAGCGATCAAAAAAGTGTATTGTATACACCAAAAAATGTTTATATAAATGCTCACAACATGTTTTTGCTAATGAAAAAGTGAGCAAAAAAAAAGTATGGAGACTTGAGAGATGATAAATTCCCAATTATAAAATTCTTTGGCTTGTTAACCCTTAAAGGTGATAAAAAGTTTAATCACTTATAAAAACATTTGTATTGTCAGCTGATCAACAGAAATTTTATGTTGTTGGCTGTAGGCTGGCTCAATTTCCAGTGTACTGCTTTTTATGAAAAATTATAGCTATTTAACCTAACACACATGTAATAAATACTGCATTTGAAAAGAATGTTTGCTTCAGGTAACATTAAAAAGCCACATTTTTTCACAAAATGTAGGTTCATTTAGCTCCAGACAAAAAACAAGAGGAGGTTAGTGCAACAGCATTGTTAAGAGAAGTAGCCTTTTTAAAACAATGGAGATTTATGAAAAAGAACCAGTTTTAGTTGAAAGAAAAAAATTGAAATTTTAGAACTTTCTGGAAAAAAGCTTTTTCATTTTTAAACAAATGTTGCTGAGTGTTCATTTCCAATACTTTTGCAAAATTAATTTTTTGTGGGTATACTGATAAAATCACAGAAGGTTGGCACATTTATGCCATTGTAGAATGGTTTCAGGTTGGCAACTATATAGATATTACCAAATACAGGTGCTAATTCAGAGAGCAGCATATTGGCATATGCTCCATAGGCCATTCATTTGTGTTTCTGTATTATTTACAAATTTCACCTCAATAGGTATGAATAGGAAGCCTGTTTATTGCATCAACATTACCATGAGAGGCATCAGCAAAATGCTGCAAAACAATTGTTGTCCATTAACAGTAATGCTCAAGTAAGGAGTATTCCAGCAGCTCACGAGGGCAAGGCACTTGTTTTAGTAATTATCCTCACAGTGTTTTATGACCAGTGAGCATAGTGAATTTGTGCCAGAAGAGAAAGTGATGAAATTATCTACAGCAAAAACTAATGCAAGGCCTTGTCTCATTGGCTAGGTAATTGTTTGTGGTTTGTGTAGGTGGTGATCTCTAGCTTCTCATGTAAGCATAACAGTTATCATTTTGAGATATTTGCATAGACTTTGTGTCTATTTCATAATTAACCAATCAAGTTGGGTTGGTGCCTCCTTTATCAATTTCTTGCCTTACATGCTTGAATAACAATGTTTTCTTGGAATACTTTTCATGATTAAATGACTTGACAAGGCTCCAATATCAGGGTTTCAACTAAATTAACTCTTTTCTGACTTGTTGTTAAATAATACTTTTGCAGTGAGAATCGATAGTATGACACTTAACTCTGACTGAACAATTACCATTTTTGTTTTGACAATTACACTCATGGGTTCTGACCTTTTTTTCAGCAAGCTTTTGTTATTGTCAGTTTTTATGATCTGCTCAGTCTTACAAACACAGCTTACTTTTACAACTAAAGGTCTATTCACACAGTACAATTGTATGTATAAGTATGTATTTGTGTGTGTGTCTGTGTGTATGTTAAATAGAATTATGTCAGATAGTCAACTCCTTCAGTTATACATCTGTTGTAAATGTGTGTGTGTTTATGTGTGTGTGTGTGTGTGTGTGTGTGTGTGTGTGTGTGTGTGCAATTAAATCACGAAAAAGAATTTTTAGTTCTAACAAATTTAAACTAATGTCATCAGGTAACTTATTTAATGAATCATATATCAAGAAGCTAATATGAAAGAAAGTCCGAAAGTATAATAACTGGTTAAATGTGTAAGGACAGGCAAAGTGAAGCATAGTAAAGGCACAGGAGCATAAAGACAGTTCAAGAATTACAATATTTAACATTTATCCCAGTACAAATTTTTGTGAGATATCATTGGTTTTACCAAGTTACTAAAACCTCTATCTTTGAACTCTTAATTTTTCAAGGCAAATGCTTTTATCGATAAGAGGTTTGGAGAATTTGACGAAGACATGCCTTTAGAAGAAAAGTTGTTGAAGAGATTTGCCTTGTCAAGACAGGTATTATTTTTAGTAGAACTGTTACTCTAGCTTTTTACATTAAAAATAATATCTTGTTTAGACCAGGTCCTTACTTAAAACACTACACTTTAAAAAATGATATTTAATTCTGGTCTAATTTTTTTATGGGATGATATTTATAGATTTTTTTACATTTTTACTTAGGAGTTACCAAATATATTTGGTATATTCTGCAGACATTAGTTAGCCATATCTACTTGTCATTTGTATGAAAATATTTATTGTTTATGGATATATTATATAATTTTGTGTTTGTAGTTATATTTATGTAACAATGAAGTGCCAATATTTCTTGTTTATAAAAGCAGTTAAGTCTATCATTACTAACATATATAGTTAAACCCCTACTTCACTTTGAGTGCCCATTGGCCATGCCATGCAAGGACTCTATATTTATATATGTACTGATATTCTTTGATAAGATTAATTAGTTTTAAGCAATAATTTTTCGTTGGTCTTTTGAAAATAAGCTTCCACAAGAAAAGCAGCTTCAATCAGAAATTGAAATGAATAATTATGAAAAGTGTTTATTTTTGTGAATAATTGTTTTGAGAAGCAAACAGATTATTTACATTGGTATTATTCAATAATAAATTTTGATGGTTTGAGATACCCTTACATCGTAATTTATTAATTAGTTAATGGGTAAGTAAATAATTTTTATTTGTACTGATATTAATTTATAAGATAGGATAGTTTATTTCTAAATTCTCTGTTTCCTATACTTAGTTATTTGAAAATCAGCTTCTAGAAAAGAAAACCCTGAGACTGAAGCCAAAATCAATAATTAAAAAAGCGTATTTTTGAGAAGGAATCTAATTACTTACTTGCATATATATTACCCAATTATGAATTAAGGTAGTTTAACATATTTTATTTTTCAGTTAATAAACAAGTATATAAATTTTTATTTGTGCTGATGCTTCCTTTTTGTTGGATTTTTTGGCATTATTTACAGCAACACCACAAAAAGCCAGGTACATACAATTTGGATGATGAGGATTTGACACATCTTGGACAGAGCTTAGCACAGATGGAAAGCTTCAGTGATGATGAAATGTTAAAAGAGAGTGAAGATGAAAGAGGTAGCTTTTAGTTAGATAATTTGCTTGACTAAAGTAAATTTAAGTTGAGATCAGAATGAGTAATATCTAAATGCATCTGGGGTCAAAATGAAGTAAATTTATTTGTAACTGGGATCAGAGTTGTGTATACATGTGTATTGGGGAACAGAATGGGATATATTTAAACGTATTTGGGATCAATATTGGGTAAAGATTAAAATTTTTGGTTTTCCTTGTTGTACAAGGGAACATCAGTCACATCTTTGTTTTTGTTTTTGAACATTGCTGTTTTCAGGCTACGCAAAACAGTGTTTTAATTTAGACTACCGGTGTTGAAAATGAAATGTTTTACAGCACTTGGCTATGACATCAGCTGTATTAAAATTTTGCCATTTTTAATTGTGTTTAAAAAATATTTTTTATCTTGATACAGACCGTTAAAACCAGGTATAAGGTAGTAAGTTAATATCGTCAGGTGCCCTTTTTTATTTTAAGCAAAGCCACCTTTTGTTATTAAATCACAGTGATCTATTACTCTTTCGCACTACAAGGGTGCTTATTGTGTGCAGCAAGTTGTACTATGTGACATTGAAAACACAGTTGTTTACAGAATTATCGTAAATAAACCATTTTACTGCAGGATAACCCACCAGAATCCAGTGCGTCTATTTTACCTTGCTTCCAGCATGTCCCATGCTCATCCCTCTCTTGATGTTTATCTATAATACTTGTATCCAACTACAGTTGGCAGATCCAATTTACCCCTAGTCGTCAATATTCTTTTCTGTTATAATGACTGATTTTTTGCTTTATTTGATGCACAGCTCCAAGCCAACTCAATTTCCATTACGATATCTTATTAGCAAGATTAAACTGAGTTAATCTTATAGTATCCTTGCTATATTTTCAACCACCTAATGAAAAATTCCGTTGAATCACAGTATTCTCCACTTGGCTGATTTTCACTGTGTTTTTTTCTTCTTCCACGGTGCCCAAAACTTGCACCATACAACAAATTCTATTAGTTTTCAGGTGTTGAAGTTACAAGAGATTGAATTAGTGAGCAAATAACTTTTGAAAATTGCTATGAAATCCTTAATTTTTAGAAATTAATTTCTTTCCTAGTTGCTCTTCGTGGTTGGAAAAACCCTAAGCTCAAAGTTGATTTAGTGTGAGATTTATTTGTTATACATTTTAATAAAATGTATATTATTTTTGTTTCTCCAGCTAACCACAAAAAGTGATGGGCGCCCTCGCTCATCTTATTGTTTTTTCATATTGGTAATAACCCACATGACATGTTTTGTTGTTCTGGCGTCTTGGTCCAGTTGAGTGCCAGCGAAAAAGCTTTCGACCAAAATACACGTGATTTTAATTGGAATGTATAATTTTATGGTGATTTTCCTATTTCCTGATTCAGTTGTTTGTGACGAGCATTCTTTTTCTACTTGGTATTTTGTTATTATAATATTAGGATATTATTACTCTTTATTAGTATTGATGTTAAGATTTCTCCCCGTATTGGTATAAATGCCAGTTTTTATTAGTATTAGAGTTTGTATTGGCATTGGTATCGCTGTTTGCATCATTAAAATCAGTATTAGTTGTATTATTAGTAACATTAGTATTGGTTTTGGTATTAGTATAAGTATTAGATAAGTACTAACATCAGTATTGGTATTAGTATAAGTATTAGAATCATTATTACCATTAATATGTGTTAGAATCCAAATTAGCATTAGAGTCAGTATTGATGTCAGCATTAGTATGGCAAGCGTTTTAATGATAAGGCTTTTGATAAGCTGCACCTTTGTCGTTAAGATGATGGGGAAGCTGAAACTCATTTTGGAAATTTGCCAGGAAAACTTTCAAAAAAGCAGGTTTGTACAGACCAGAATATTTTGTGTTGATGTGAAGACAATGAGTTTGATTTAGAAATAAATATGTAGAGCCTTGTGCTTAAAACGTTGTTAGCACCTAAATTTACTTATTAAAAATTTTCTAAGAAGGGAACTGAACTTTTGCCAGTTTTGTTAAAATTGTCGTTGAGACGTATGTGTGTAATGAGTAAAACACAGAATCCGATATTGCCACAACACTAGCAAGCAGTTATATCCTGGGAATTTTTTCACCCATTGTCTGGGTTAATTAAGGACTAGTATTTTGTTATTTTGCCATACTAGATTATTCTGGAGGGCTTAAAGTAGTTTAATAGTAACTTGTTTTCTTGAAATTGTAAATATCATAGTTTATTACATGAACAATCGTAAGATCAAAATTCTTATTGATTAGCAAATTTTATTTACCTTTTCTTAAAATGGCCAGGCCCTCTCATTGATATTCAGCGTCGTATTAAGAACATCATTGAGCCCTCTGTGTTTGCGCAACTTCTCATTCTTTCTCGTTATCATAATAATGAACATCCTTATTCAACAGGTACTTCTGTAGGAATTGTTCCAATGAGGTCCATTCCACATACCTTTTTGCAAGCGGTTGCCTGAATGTTGCCTTCGAACGATTTCATAGAAGTATTCTATTCTACTAGCTTCTTTTTTCGTAGACCGAAACTTTGGAAATCTCCTTTATCCTCTTGAGGCTTAGCATCTCTTCATATTTTCCTACGCTGGTCTTCCCCTCGGGCAGTTGTTTCAGTCTTCATTCGCGCTTACTTTCCCTTTTCAGTGTACCTGTCACATTCCGTTTTTCATCTTTCACTCCATATAACTCAGCAACTGTTTCGTAAATGGTAGTTTCAATTTTCCTTATTTTTTTCCGCTTTTGTGTCTTGCCTTTAGATTTGCTTTTGAGCAGGCCTCTCAATTGTGGTACCAGAGTTCCTACTGCTTTTTTGGAGCATTTTATCGCTGCAAATGTCTACCGTTTGCCCTCCTGTAGCATTATAGGGAATTTTGAGGACCTCTTTGTATCTTCATCTGTATCGTTTCATTGCCACGAGACAGAACTTGCTGTAGTGTTTCCACTAATTATGAACACCGACACTTCTCGTTGTCTTTGATGTTCAATCTTACCAGGTTTACTGAGGATGGTAACACGTCATTTTCTTCCTCGTTATATGAAGCTTATCTGTGATGCACTTCAACTCCATATCTCATTCAAACTCAACTTCTTATCAGTTACTGTTTTTCTTCCATTATACCATCTGCCCTAGCTTGGCGCATTGAATTAGGTGTTAGTTTCGTAAACATTAATATAGTGGTAAGTCAACATAACAGCAAAAGCCTACACACTTCGTGTGGGCGAAGGAGATTTATCTATCTATCAATCTATCTATCTATCTATCTATCTATCTATCTATCTATCTATCTATCTATCTATCTATCTATCTATCTATCTATCTATCTATCTATCTATCTACCTATCTATCTATCTAGCTACCTATCTATCTACCTATCTATCTACCTATCTATCTATCGATCTATCTATCTATCGATCTATCTATCTATCTATATCTATCTATCTATCGATCTATCTATCATGTCTTGGATATATCTATCTTTTGCTTGAGCCACACCTTGTTATCGTCCATTACTTAGCCAGTGTAATGCTTATTGAAGTAGGCTTGTTATATTTCTGCTCATAAAGAGTGTAACTTTTAAAATTTATCACTGTCAACTTTCTCTACAGTATTGTTTATTTGTGTTGGGCTATCTATTGCGTTTTCATCAACAAAACCTTTGGTAGCTTTGGTATTTCTGCATTCGAAGAAGTCTTCTGCCATAATCCTGATAAAACTAGGGTTCAGAATATTCATTGCTTTGTTTGTATAATAAAAACAAACAAAAAATTTGCGTAATCGGTGTTAAAAGGGGCATGTAAATCCACCTTTATGGTAAAATATATAGCACCTGCTCTCTTCCATATTTCTCAAGGATAATTATGAGAGTGTAGCTTCCTTTTAGAAGTTAAAGAGTAAAATGTACTGACAAAAATGGGTTTACTGGCAGTTCAAGTTACAAATCCCAGCATCAACAAATGTTTTCAATATGACATGATAAGTTCTGAAGGAGATTGTTGAATAAAAGAGTTTCTTGTAGTCAGCCATAAGGAATCAGGTATCAACCTTCCTATCAATCTTAACGCTTTTAACAAGTTTGTACAAGACTTTAAATGCCCAGTAGTCAGTAATTGTACAGTGTAACTGTAATGAGATTTATTTCGGTTATACCGAAGTTTCAAGTTTCAAGCAATATACCTATTTGGCTTCTCCTTTAAATGTGGCAAACTACTGAATTCCCTCATGTTTTCAGAGATACAACTGGGAGAAATGTAAAACCATTAAATATGAATAATTAAGACGTATGAAAACAAACATCCTGAACCATGTGCCTCCTTGTACTAAAGTGGGTTTTTTCCTTGGTTAGGATGAGAACCGTTAAAAGATTGCTCTAAAATGCCCCTGCACTATTAGGTCAAAGTAATAAGTTGTAGATTAATGCTTCTATTAGCTAGTGGCGTCTTTTCGTCACATAGCATTTACCTACTTACTAAAGACATTGTCCATTGTGAGCACAACAATGAAAATAGTTCTCAGTGCACATACCCCCCCCCCCATCATCCTCCCCCAAACGGCTGCTTAAACTCATGGTGACAACGTGTGGTGCTTGTCTCTAGAAGATATCGAAGTATCCGATTGGTTGTTATTTGATTTCGCGCGATGACGTCATGCTCTTTCTCTTCCTTCTAAATTTATTAGTACTTGAGTCATATTCCAAATTAATTTTCATTTGTATATTAAGTAGTGTCATTATTTGAGATATTGTGATGTTTTTTTTACGTTTTGCCGTGTGATAAAATTTTTGTGTACATTTGAACGGTAGAATATTTATTATTTTCTTCTAATTAAAAGCTTTTTTATTCAATTAATACTAAAGGAAAGTGAAAAGCCAAAAACAAGGAAACAGATTGTAGAAGAAATCATTGCACAGTCAAAAAAAACAAAGGTGAGAACACCTTTTTTTAGATATTTATATGTTGTTATATTATATTATATTATATTATATTATATTATATTATATTATATTATATTATATTATATTATATTATATTATATTATATTATATTATATTATATTATATTATATTATATTATATTATATTATATTATATTATATTATATTATATTATATTATATTATATTATATTATATTATATTATATTATATTATATTATATTATATGACAGTGATATCGTTACAGTTTTTCTTTTCCCGTTATTCTTTAGTTGCAGTTTCCCCAATTTTTTCAGTCCCAGTTGCTATTAATTTTTGAAACCCATTATTACTCAATTTTTTTGACCCATCAGATGTTTTCCACTAACGCTATGTTGCATTAAATACGGTTTTTTCTACATTTGTTATTCATTTGGATCCGTTTTTGTTTAGGTCATTGAGTTTTGCTTAAACCCACTTCCCCTCTGCTTTGACTTTACACCCTTTCTCGAATTTTGTATATGGTTTCATGTACATTTTGAGAATTGCCCAGCAAGATTGCTATTTTGTATTTAACAAAGTTTTAACTTAGACCGATGTTTGGCGTACCCATTTTTTCCACAGTATGAAAGACAGCAAGTTCATGAAGAAACAGTTTCTCAAACGGAAGATCTGGATTCAGCGTTTAAAGACATAATAAAACTGCTAGGGAAAAAGGTATAATTAAAAGGTTCTTAGTATTATTTGTTGTGCTTTTGTACTGCAGACCTGACAGCTTTATAAATTGCGATACAACTCGATTTTTTAATTATTCATTTTTATGTAATCTTCTGGAAAAAGCAAGTGAACAGAAGCCCTGATATTTTTTCGAGCCTAGCTACCTAGTGTTTTCCTAAAAGGTTTGTGGTCATTGTATATTATGCTTCAGCTTTTAGACGTGTTACCACCATTCACTTGTCAATAGGTTTTTCTGTATTTCTTTTTTTCACAACTTTGTAAAACTCAAGTCTTTAAAGAAAAGTAATTACTTTCTCAGCTGTAGGTTGCATTTCGTTTATGAAATTAGCATTTCTTTATTTTAATCTTTCTAGGAAGAGAAAGATGACGCACCAGTTGCAAAAGCAAATGATTACGATGTCCTTGTGAACACTCTTAAATTCGAAGGAAGGGCAAAGGTTTGTTTAAAACAGAAGCTCATTCCAGCTAGCATTTAGTAGAAATGTTCTATTTTGGAAAATTTGAATTGCTTCTTTATTGCAGTATTTTGCAATACATCCTAATTTTATTGCACGGTGAGGTACAAGCGAGAGTGTTAGATTAACTTTTTAATTCTAAAATGCTTCTCTGATCATATTCGGCATATTATGACCCTTCATTTGTTAGACGAAATATATTTATCAACCATTAAGCTTCCCGATTAATTATTTTTGAAGGATTAAAAAGGGTAATGTGAGTAGAACTTAGATCTTGAAACCAACGGCTACTTCAAACAAGAGAAACCCCAAAAATACAATAAGAAACTTGATCTCTTCTTACAGTGTTTAAAAACATGGAACAAGTGGGGGGAAAATCGATCCGTAAAATTGCATTTTCGTTCAGCGATTAGTTCTTAATGTGACACGTAACCAATATTTTGAAGTGAACCAACTGAAAACACACTTTATAAATTGTATTTTACACACAACATTTTACAAGGTAAAATTTCATGAGCTTTGATGTGCCGTTAATTGTGCTCTACAAAGAGTACGCTTGGGAAAATAAATGTGGGCATGTTTGAGTGTGAGGAAAAGCGGAAGGTAAGAGAGAAACAGAGAGAAACAGAGGGAGAGAGGAGAGAGAGAGAGAGAGAGAGAGAGAGAGAGAGAGAGAGAGAGAGAGAGAGAGAGAGAGAGAGAGAGAGAGAGAGAGAGAGAGACACACACACACACACACACACACACACACACACACACACGCAAAAGCTGGAAGTGAGNAACACACAGACACGCAAAAGCTGGAAGGGGGGGAAGGAAAAAAAGCCTGCAGTGAATATGAGTCGAACAAGAGAAACAAAGGCTAAAGCGCAGGAGGAATACACTGAGACAAACAAGGAGGTGAAGAGAAAAAGAAGAAAAGGTTAAAAGGTTAAAGAAGGATAAGCGAGACTATGTTGAGGATCTAGCTAGACAAGTAGAAGAAGCGGTAGCTGGCAACTACCAACGGACAGACAAGCCTGAAAAAAACGGAAACCCACTGACAATCACAGAGGAGCAACTGCAACGATGGGCAGAGCACTTCATGGAGCTCCTGAACCGCCCCAGAGGAACCACCAGACATTCCACCAGCAGAGAAAGAACTTTCCATCAACTGTGAAAAGCCCTCCAAAGGGGAGGTGAGACAAGCCATTAATGAATTAAGGAAGGGTAGAGCAGCGGGGCCAGACGCAGTCCCAACAGAGGCTGTCAAAGCTGATATTGAGACTGCTGTGCAAATATCACATAGCCTCTTCTGTAAGATCTGGGATAAAGAGGAGGTACCAGCCGAGTAGAAGGAAAGTAACGTCATCAAGCTGCCAAAGAAGGGTGACCTCAGGGACTGTAACAACTATCGGGGTATCATGCTCCTCTCAGTCCCAGGGAAGGTCCTCAACAGAACCTTATTAGTGAGAATGAAAAAGGAGCAAGATGCTAAGCTCCGAGACCAACAGGCAGGCTTTCGTGAGAATAGATATTGTGTGGACTAGATCGCTAGTCTACGTATCATAGTAGAACAATCACTAGAATGGAACTCACCTCTGTACATAAACTTCATAGACTATGAGAAGACGTTCGACAGTGTGGACAGAGAGACACTCTGGAAGTTGGTAAGACACTACGGAGTTGCTGAGAAAATCATCTCACTGATCGGATGCACCTACGAAGACATGAGTTGCAGGATCGTACATGCAGGACATATATTAGACAACTTCGAGGTGAAGACCGGAGTCAGGCAAGATTGCCTACTGTTCCCATTCCTCTTGCTGCTAGTCATCGACTGGATAGTGAAGAACACAACAACAGGAAAGAAAAACGAGATACAGTGGACATTCTGGACCCATTCAGAAGACCTTGACTTTGCTGGCGATTTGGCGATTTGGCGCTTTTGTCACACAACCGAAACCGAATGCAGGACAAGACCACTTACCTTGAGACCACATCAGCAAAGATAGGGCTTAACAGCAACTAGAAAAAAACTGAATTAATAAAGATCAACACTGGCAACAACATCCCAGTCACAGTAGCAGGAGATCCCATAAGGGAGGTGGGGTCCTTTGTATACTTAGGAAGCATAGTGGACCAACGGGGAGGCACAGACCAGAATACCACTGCCAGAATCGGCAAGGCAAGTAGGGTCTTCATCATGCTGAGAAACGTATGGTCTTCAAAAGAAATTAGCATGAAAACCAAAATTCGCATCTTCACTTCGAACGTGAAGTCTGTTCTGCTATATGGCTGCGAGACATGGCGTACAACAAAGACAATTCTGCAGAAGATACAGATGTTTCTCAACACATTTCTGAGAAGAATACACAAAATACGCTGGACGGATAAAGCCAGGAATGAAGACTTACGGGACAAGAAACAGTGGTCAGGCAAATCCTCGGAAGAAAGTGGGGCTGGATAGGCCACACTTTGCGAAAACCATCATCCAACATCACACGACAGGCCTTAACCTGGAACCCACATGGGAAAAGGTAGAGAGTGCGACCGCGTAACAGTTGGAGGCGAGATACCGAGGCAGAACTGAGACAGCAGAGAACAAACTGGATTGAAGTGGCAAGAGAAGTCCAAAACAGAATGCGATGGCGAGCGTTCGTCGATGGCCTATGCTCACCTTGGGCAATGGGCATAAGTAAGTAAGCAGTAACATGTTTATCATCAGGGAGTCGTTTTTTTCATTCCATTTTATTACCAATTTTCTTTACTTGAGTTCTACTTAAGACAACAAAACAATGTAAATTAGTTAATTTTAAGATGATGCCTAATAAGTTAAAGTTCATATATAACAAAAGTGGAAGTTTTAGTCGTTAGAATATATTTTGGCATTGAAAATGCAAGATTGGGCTTAATAAATGCGATAAAAGGTGACTAATTAATTCTTACCGACATTTTTTGTTACAGAAAAGGGATTTTTTTTATTTGAGGTGTATATTTTGATAAAATTGTATTCTTGAATCTCCTATCCGATTCAAAAACGTCTTGAAATCTGTGATAACCCCAAATAAACGAGCTGTAACATAAAAATAAACAAATTGTAATTTATTCTTACCCTGGCCAATACAAGTTCCCACTTTTACCTTGTCTTGTATTTGAAGATACAGTACATGTGTGAGGTTTATTATGAGGATTATACCGCAAGTACATTTTTATAGGCAGGTGAAAGAACGAAGTCGAAGGAAGAACAGGAAGAGGAAAGGAAAAGGAAAATAAAGCAACAAGAGGTGGTTTTTTATTTTTCATTTTCATGTTTACCTAAATATAAAAATTTATTTGTGTTGCGAATTTTACGAAAGGTGAATTGATATTTTGTATGATAATTTATGCTGAAAGGTACACTTGCAATTTGATACGTCCAAATCTTGCAGCTCCTTTTCAACCTTTGTCTCATCTTCGTATTATCATGCGAAGTGTTCTCATGAGCTTTCCTCGCTGGTACCAGTTCAGTATGTTGGATCCCTTGTAACCTTTTGGTCTCAACCTCTTCACCCTTATGCAGTTGTTGCTCCTCGCTGTAATAAATCTTTCTGTGAGTAAAGGGTTTTTTCTCGGAAAGCGAAATTGTGAAGCTCTTCAGCTTCAGAGTGCTTTCCTACATCATGTGATATTAATGTTTTTTAAGCCCAAGGTCAACCCTTACTTCTTGTCTTAAACTTTTTTTCTATTCCTTTTTCAGTTTCATACAATCATTGCCTCTATGCCTTTTAAGGTTCTTCATCATTAAAAACAAGAGTTCATTCACGGAGAAGTAGGGCTCAGACTGGGGGCCAGGAGCCCCCTTTTGAGTGATTTTTTAAATTTTGATACGCATATTAGTCATTTTCGTATTACTCTGTTTGTCATTCTTTTCGTGTTTTTGCATTTAAACTTTCGTTCACGCATTTTACTGTTTTTACTCAGACTCACACTACCAGTTTAATACAAATGAATCAAATTATGTGTTGTAACTAAATATATGAGCCAATTGGTACGATCGCACATAGTTAGGTACTTGTCGGTAATTACCCCCCCCCCCTTAATACCTTTTTTCTTTCTGTCAAAGACATCTCAGACCATATTGTTTGAGACAATGTTTGAGACGTATTGTTTGATTTCGCATCTTGACATTGTTTTTGTTAACAATGAAGTTGAGAAAAATGAAATTGTTGACTCTTTTAGTTGTTGTAAATAACAAACCACCCAGCTTGCAATTTTTGCAGCTACGTGGGATCATACATAATCTAAGAATTCGTGGGAACGGCCATTCAATGCCATTGCAACTAGGAGGAAAACATGAAAGATGGAGATGCCATTGTCGGGATGGTAGAACAGAAGTGAAGTTAAGAAAAGGCAGGTGTTTGGAAAAGTTGCATACTTTGACCTATTTATGTAATGTTGGTCAAAATTACACGAATATTGAATTTGTCCGGAACTGGGAATAGGAGAAGATGATGCCAATCACTTTAATAACAATCTCCGAGAAAGAAATGTGTGCAGCGGACCTTCTTGGAAACCATGTGGCTGTTGGTGGACCGAATTGCTGTAAAAGTCGATGAATCACTTCTTACGAGAGGAAATATCATCGACCTGCAGTCCCATTTTGATTTAATTGTGTAGGATAAAGAGACGGAGAGAGGAAAAAATTTTTGTGACTGGATTTTTTTCCCCGTCATGTAATTAGACCGGAATTGATATTGATTTAGTATTCCATATATCATGGTCAGCCAACTTTTACCTTTACCAAAAGATAAAAGAAACCAAATAACCAGAAAAGTTACTGTTACTACATGAAGCAGAGCCGTAGATGTTGAGAATAAAGAGGAGTACGCGGAAGATCGTGCTCTACGGAGAAAGCAAGCAGATTCAGAAGCCTGAAACTGGAAGCAGATCTGGAAATGAAAGACAATGATGATGATGATGATGATGATGATGATGATGATGATGATTATGATGATGATGATGATGATGATGAAATAACTAAATAATAATTTTCCATGCAACGCCACCCCCTTCCAGATCCCATTTTTTATTGTTTCTAAATACACCTGGGGTTTTTTACCCTCTCGGTATCACAGGAAGAACGAACAAAACGAATGAAATTACCTTCCAAAGAGGAGAGAAAAATTGAGTCAGTTGATAGCATAGTGGAATTGTAAGTATTTTTATTTTGCTATTTTCTTTTTCTATTATATTTAGTTATTGCGTCTTGGTGCTTATTGCATAAGATACATACTTTTAATATGACGATTTATAAANGATTATGATGATGATGATGATGAAATAACCAGAATTAATATATATTTTTAGGTCATGTTTTTTTCTATTAACAACATTTTCCATGCAACGCCACCCCCTTCCAGATCCCATTTTTTATTGTTTCTAAATACACCTGGGTTTTTTTACCCTCTCGGTATCACAGGAAGAACGAACAAAACGAATGAAATTACCTTCCAAAGAGGAGAGAAAAATTGAGTCAGTTGATAGCATAGTGGAATTGTAAGTATTTTTATTTTGCTATTTTCTTTTTCTATTATATTTAGTTATTGCGTCTTGGTGCTTATTGCATAAGATACATACTTTTAATATGACGATTTATAAATAGGTATGACGAGCAGCTCTTCATCATATTTTGTCAACTTCTCGTGTAATTAATGGACTACAATTAAATCCCGACATTGTAATAGGCCTTCGTTTCCATATTTTGAATGAAGGGAATTTTTTTACGGCAATGATTCGTAAGCCTTTCCTTTTAAATCCCCTAATATGACGATCCGCATCCCCTCGCCCGTTCTCCAATCACAGAGTATCACAAATAAATGAAGACTTTTCTTAAAAACAACTACCGAGGTTTTACCGATACATATAAAGACAAATTTTTATAAAATGGGGTCCAGTAAACGTTTCTAGGGTTAGTGCGTACCTTGTTACTTGTGCATTGAAGACAATGATGTTTGGTTGTAACTTTCTTAGCGTAAGGTCTCGATAAGTAGTATTAAAACAGTTTCGTTTTTCGCTGAAAATACATAATACGGTGCTAAAAGCTTATACAACTAGATTAGGATTTGGAGAGGGGAACAACTTTACCAGAGCAAATGCATTTGTTGAGAGATATTTGCCCAGAAATTTCACTCGATGAAGTATATCTTGAACCGACGTAAGTCTTTGGTCGCATTGTTAATCGGAATTTCCGTTTTGAAAACCCGAGTCCAGGACGTCCAGCACAGATAAGGTTTGCTCTGCTAACCAGGCCGGAACATCTATGTGCCAAAGGTTTTCGAATCGTCTTAAAAACTGTTCTTGAAGTGACTTGTCAGTGTCAAGTTTTAAGAAGAGCCACTTCTTCGTCGATCTCTACCCGTTGAGGTCAACAAAAGGACGAACATTTTTGACGGAATACATGGTCCGAATCAGCATCCTAAGACTACTGACAAAGCATGTAGAGTCTTGCCAGTTTCTCAGAGATTACGATTCAAGGCATTCAACTGTTCGAATATTTTGCTGAGGTAACTCTTTATTGCGCTTTTATGCTCGGTTAAGATAATGGTTATTAATAACAATGTGTAAATAATGTGTTTTTATTATCTTTCATACTAACAACGGCCTTTGTAAGAGCGAGCATGACCTTATTTAGTTCTGATGATGATTGCCTTGCAGTGAGACGTTAAAATACAAAAGACAGTGAATTGTGACTATAGTAGGAGCCTCAGGTTTCATCAACTGCTAATAATCATTCTGTTTAGAAATAATGCTCAGCGCCTCGACGGATACACAGGATACTATGGTCGTCATGAGGAATATTCTTGCCGTGATAATCTTACAGATTTGGTGGAGAAACACTATTGTTGTGGTCATTTTGAAATATTACCTCATTAGAATGTTTCTTATCGATGTAATGACGTAGGAAAGGAGTAATGACTGGGTTAGTTCACCATCATTTTTTCACGTTGTACGGTAAACGTCTTGTACTGGAGTTGTGCATTAGTTGGCTGCCCACATCAGTGATTGCTATTTCATCAATCCAGGAACAAAATGTGTTATTTCTCCGGAAAATATTCAAAATATCTTGATTATAGGATTGGAGGATTGTTTTAAAGAAAATGGTCAACGCAGGTATGATGGTGTTCGTTCCTGTGGCATGAAGAAAACCTAACGTAACAATTAGCAGGAGATTAACGATACAAAGATCCCGTACACGCTGCAAGCATACTGCTGATTCTTTTTCTTTTGTCTGCTTGAGACATTAGATCCTGGAAAGACAAGTGTTTTTCCTTAGTGTTTGCTATATTTTGCTTTGAAATGTGTCACCGGTCAACCTTGTTTCATTTAGTCTTTTGATACCACTTGTTCACACAAAAACATTTTGCAGGCGCCCCTAGCGCATTGATGTGATTAGCCCAAATCTGAGGTAGTTCTACTAAAATTGAGTAACTTTCGTTAACGGCATCTTCGCTTTGTATAATTGCAGTAGTGACCTATTCAAAAAATCTAGCTTTTACCGTTCGTCTTGATTAAAAATATAGCAAAGCTCTTCCTTACCCAAGTTGTTTGTACCTAAAATGGTTGTGTTCCGGATGAGCAAGAGAGAAAGCAAGTTAAGGGTATTAACTTAGGGCTGCTGGAATGGGGTATGCCCTTGAATGGGTACCGGTTGTGAGGAATGTCCAGACGAACATCTTCTTTAAGAAGCAATGACGACGAGGTGTAAGGACATTAAAACGTATTATCGAGTGATCATTGGTCTTTTTACATTTTTAACTTATTTTAATCAATAATTGTTATTGCACACATCTCTTTCCATTGCATTTCTCATAGAAACCTAAAAGAAGTCGAACTATATCTACATATATATATATATATATATATATATATATATATATTATAATACGTTATTTTGTATATTATTCCCATTCTGATCATAACAACACATTTAATAAAGAAAAAACTGACTAAAATGTAAGGGAAAATTCATCAGCTTACAGAGAGTTACAGGCTGGTCCCGGTACACGACATTGAAAGTAATGGAATTAGTTTATTTCATCGTTGTAGTAGCAGTCTGTTGATGTCATAGATATATTTTAGATAAATTTGATTACAAATTTAATTAAACAGAGTGACTGATGTATCTGAAAATTGCGATAACCAATAGGTCTTGAATTGAAGTAATATTGGTTTGAAAAGCACTATCAATTTTATATAAAACATATATATGAAACAAGTAGGAAATTTTATTCTTCTTGTGATAATTGACTACAGTTCGTTTTTACGGCCTACTTTCTTTTATAGCTTTTTGTAGGGACCCTTTCGACGACTAGTACTTTTTGTGTTATTTGTTTTCTCCTTTCTTTCCTCAATATTTTTACTCATTTGCATTCGACATAGTTATTGATGGGACTGTTTTATGTTTCCATTAAAATTAGCCGAAACTATAAAGAGAACGACAACATTTTGGGTTATGGGATCCCTAACCAACGGGAGATTCTTTCTCCAGGTGAATGAAAAACACATTTGGTGGAGAGTTTAGAAGAATGGGTTGCCTCGGGTGTCATTATTGGCACCACTATTTTTCAATATATATGCTGATAATTTGTGGCAAGCCACACAGACCAAGTCACTTATTGCCACTGAACAAAAGCTAAGAAGTGCTTTGCAGTCCACGCATTGTTTCTTGAATGTACACTCTGGTAAGACCCAACTCTGTGCTTCTCATCTAAACAATAGCCAAGCAAAGGAGACGCTTAAGATCAAATGGGAAGGAAAGACCTTAAAAGACAACACTTCACTGTATGCTTAAGCTTAACAAATGATAGAACACTTTATTTCAAAGAACATATAAGAAAGTTAAAAGCTAAACTATCAAGTAAAAACAATTTAATCCGAAAGCTTATTAATTCCAGCTGGCGAGCAGACGTTATTGATATTTTTTTTTATCATGGCTAGAACTCGTTTAGGGAATGGGGACTATAAAAAATATTGCATTTCTCGACACTGGACTCTGAGTGATGTTATGGGTTATTGTATAAGTAACTGTCTTCTCTGTTTTTCCTTGAGGTCAAATACCAAAGTCGATAAGAGATTTGAACTGAGGTTCAAAGATGGAAAGATGGTGATGCCAGAAGGAGGTTAGTTTATGGATGCTCTGTCTGTTTACATTCTTTATGTTTTTAAAACAAAGCTTTCGATTAAATTGTTTGCAGAAGGTATCGTAGAGGTCGATGACGTTTTACAAAGAGCAGGAACAGAAAAGAACCTGTTGAGGACAGTCCGAAGAAGGCAGATGGAATTCTTGGGACACGTCNTTTGCAGAAGGTATCGTAGAGGTTCACAATTAAACCAATATTGACCAATTATGTAGATCAGTTCGTAACAGACAGAAAATGACACCATCTTTTTGTGCTTTCCATTGCCTCACAGTTAAGAATGTTACGTGTTTTATATGAGAAAATGTGTGTACAGAAATATTATGTACAATTTATGTGGAGCTGATTTACAGAATGGCTACGGAAGAATTTAGGAAACCACTGGGCTCAACTATCGTGTAAGAAGTGGCTTTGGTACTTATTGAAGTTAGTGGTTGGAGTGAGTATGAGCAGGCATAGTTTTGATCAATAAACAATGATTTATAGAGTAATTTTCAGAGTAATGCATATTAATCGATAGGGTATCGCTTGCCCGCGTGGAGGACGCAGACAACACTGGATGAATCCTATCCGTAAAATGCTGGCGCTGGTGAATGTCAACTGGGGGTTGGCGAAATGTTCAACTTGCTGCCGAAAAATTTCATTATGACGTACTGAAAGTAAACTACTTTATGAAATCCTGTAGTAATTAATAGAAATTTGATGTTATACTTGCAACCTCCTCGCGTACTTGTACTTGCTTTGATTTTGAATATTCTGGTGTATTACATACCAAATGAGGATAAATGGGAAAGATAATCTCGATAAGAGTTAACAGAATTTTCTAAACACTTGAAAAGAGAAGCAGATTGATTCAGACTTATTTTCGTCGCCAGTATAAACATATCTTTCTCTCTCAAGTGCCATATCTAATGACGTTGGCGACCGTGAAAATATGCTCGATCGTCTCCACTCCGGTCTAGGCTGCTATACTCTTTAAAAATGTTGTTCTCTGCCGTCCCCTATCCCGCTTTCCTGTTGTCTTTCCTGTGAGAAATAAGTTCTCCATACCTTCCTTCCTCATACAATGGCCTAAAAATTCCAGTTGCTGCCTCTTCACTGCATTTGAAATAACTCCTTGTCTACCTGCCCTCTCTAAAACTGCTATGCTAGTGGTGTGACTTGTCCATAGGATTCTTATCATTCGCCTGAGGAACCACATCTCTGCTGCTTACAAACGATCTTCCATTTCCTTGGATATTGTCCAGCTCTCACAGCCATATTTCAACGTAGGTAGCACATAACAGTCCAGAATTCTGAGTCTTGTTTTCAAGGTGATCTTCATGTTACATAGAAGGTTGCTCGTTCTTGCGAAAGTTTCCTTTGCAATTGATATCCTCATCTTTATCTCTTTGTCGCATCTCCCATCCGATGTTATCAAGCTTCCAAGATAAATAAGACCTTTCACCTGCTTCAGAGTGTCACCATGGATGTTTATGTCGCAGACCGGTACTTCTTTCTTCTTTGTAACTACAAACACTCAGTTTACTTGCAGTTACAAGACAGTCAGTTTTCTTGCAACTGATGAACAGTCCCTTTTTCTCACGTTCAGTCATAACTTTATTTACTATTTCCTGAAGGTCAAATTCTGAAGTTCCAATAAGAACAGTATCATCTGCATAACGCAAGTTGTTAATTCTTGTGCCACCGATCACCACTCCTGGTAATTCTTCCAGTTCCCTCGGGATCCATTCACTATATAAATTGAACAGGTCTGGTAAAAGAACATAACCTTGCCGCACACCTTTCCTGATTTCAACTAATTCACCCACACCGTTGCCAACTCTGATTGCTACCGCCTGGTTCCAATACAGGTTTCGGATGTTTCTCACATCTTTTCCTTCGATGTTAATTTCACTTAAGATGTTCATCAGATTCTCATACTTCACTGTATCGAAGGCCTTGGTATAATCAATAAAACACGTATACAGGTCTTGCTTCATTTCAATAGCCCTCTCTGATAGCATTCTGAGCATGAAAATTGCATTCCTGATTCCGCAGTCCTCAACAAAACCACACAGCAACCTTGGTATTTCTGGTTTGATTTTCTTCCGTGCTCTCTTCATCAGTAACTTCAATAAGATCTTCACTACGTGGCTCATTAAGCTTATTGTCATGTGTAACTCACATAGTACTGCTCCAGGTTTCTTCGGAAGAGTTATGAAGATGGACGTGCTCAGTTCAGGAGGTTTTTCACCAGAGTTATAAATCTCATTCAGTATTTGAGTTAACTTCAATATTTCCAAATCATCTAAGCTCTTAATAATCTCTATGCTTATCCCATCAACTGCAGTTGCTTTGTTGCTCTTCATAATGTGTACAACAAAATGCACTTTTGATTGCAGAATGTCTGGGACATCAATTCGCTGGTTGAATCCCCTTTGTCATCCCCGAAATATTCAGTGATGTCTTCAGTCGACCTTTCCATGATTTGGTCCTTCTCTATGATGACATTTCCATTTTTCGATTTGATGCAACCAGCTGAAGTACAGCGTCTCTTTCCACACATGCACTTGATGTACCTGTGCATTTCTTTGGGATTTGTATGATTCTGTTTCTCTATCTCATCACATTTTCTGTTTAGCCATGTTTCCTTTGCATCAAGACACTTTTTCTTGACCTTCTCATTACGTTGCGTATACTTCTGTTGATTCTTAATGTTGTGTTTCTTCTTTGGTGGTATCACTTCTCTTGCTGCCCCTACAGCCGCTTCCTGAATAACCTTTGTATTTATAGGAGGCAAGGTACGACTGTATTATTTTTGTACATATTGATTTAATTGCTATTTGTAATGCATTTCTGTAAATTGTTTCGCTTTGAAGAGTGATACTAAGCCAAATCGGAATTCCATAGAACAGTGGTATTAATTCGATTTTGTTCAAATTTAGGATGTTTGTTTTTTAAGTTGCTTCACTAGTGGGAGAAAATCAAGTTAATGGAAAAGAAGACGATACATCTGACGAAGAAGATATGCGAGAAAATGCAGATGCTGAGCTTTGTCAATCATATGGGGATGAAACATCGGGTTCGCCGATCACTGGTGAGTATATACTCATTTAACTCAAAAGATTAGACAGGTCAACAACAAAAAGTTTTTGGCGTAGGGTCGGAAATGTTTCAACTGTCTTCAAGTAATTTGAGGGTGCTGGATCTGAATATCGCATCCATTCTTTACCGTTAGCTCTAGTTTTTCTTCCACAGGCTACCCCTATTTGGTAAAAATTTTATTTCTAGATCAGAAGAAATTTGAGTATCATACGCACATCAAAATCTAAAAAGTGGTTAAAATATTGTTTTTTGTTACATCAAATAGGTACAAGTTTTATTGTTTTATCACGTGGTACCAATTGCTCGTCAATAACATTCTTTTCCCCCACATTAAGTCAATCTATTACTGGCCAGCATTTTTTAGTCCATTGATTTGCCTTATCTTTACTGCCCTAATAACAAGGAAAGCATTGGTACTTCGTGTAACCACTTTGTTGCCCAAGCAAAAAGTTTACCATCTTTAAATAC
The DNA here is from genome assembly GCA_003991215.1 of Morbakka virulenta. Lineage (NCBI taxonomy): Eukaryota > Metazoa > Cnidaria > Cubozoa > Carybdeida > Carukiidae > Morbakka > Morbakka virulenta. Next base: position 775,157 of record RDPX01000206.1, on the reverse strand, counting down.
ACATATCATTCATTGGTGGTCGTTATATTTGATATGCTGCAATACAATTTTTATTGCATCATATTTTTCTTTAAGGGTTGTAGAATGACCAATCGGTATTGATCCATAAACATTAGTATTGTGCAGAAGAACACATTTCAGGCTTCTTTTCGAACTGTCAATAAATAACCTCCAATCAGCAGGAGAGTATTCCGTAACACCTATTTTTTCAATACACCACGAATATCTTTACAGAAGACAAAGTTAAGTTGATCGTCAAAAATCGGCACAAATTCTTTACCATGTGTTCTATAAAAAGTGATTTTAGTTCCATGCTGTAAAAGATTTCGATATTTAAGCCGTGATGCCAGTACTTCAGAAGATTCCTTGGATAAACTAATGTACCTTATCAAGTCACTGCTGATCAAATAGTAGTGGTGCGCAAGAGCATGCAAAGTTCTCGTCATCATTATCATCAACATCAATAAGTTCTTGGTGATCATGTTGCTCCTTGCCTGAATGTTCATCAATAGAGAGATAAGGCAACTTATTAAACTCAGGAATAGGAATATTAGCACCATGAGCTACTGGTCGAATTGCTGACGGAAAACGTTTGCAACTCAAAGATTTTCGCTTCTTTTTATCTACCCTTCACATTTATTGAACAGAAGTCAACAGTCGTCAACATTATTTGTAGGCACCCTCCAAACCATTGGTATCCCAAGTCCCATTGATCGTCTGGTTCCACTTGGCCATTGTCTCAAACGTTCTACACATGTCTTGCAAATAACATGAGGAGCCCATGGTTTGTCATGATCTGCTTGCTTTATTTTAAAAATATGCTTGATACGCTTTTCGTACAAAGTCTGTTGAAGACTTTCTGTTATCTTCAGTTTTGTATTCAACACAAATGTAACAAGAGCAATCAAGATCTCGAAGCCATCATTTATTTATACAACTGAAAAATAAGACGAATCATCTGAATCACCTTTAAATCCATCATTAAAACAAAGGCACCGTGAATGAATACATCTGATCTAAATCGACTTTCCACAAACAAAAATGTTAAGGGAGAAAATTGATCTGTGCAAGTTATTTAATAATTGAATTATAATTGAATATTGTTCATGTTCCCCTGACAATATGTAGACATCACAAGACAATACACATGTGCAAACGAAAATACCGGAAGCTTACACTTAGTGACCACGTCAAGGATTTAAAAGCAACGAATTAACACTAACAAAAATACCAGAGAAAGGAATTCTATAACCTGGTTGTAATCTGCTGTGTTATGAAACACTTTCTGCACGTGAAGCCAAGTGCACATGGTATCCAAATCTGCTGAAACGTTTAACATGCTTGCAGAACCAAGGCAAGTTACGGAAATTTTCACATTTGAGGTATATTGCATATCAGAAAAACTAGAGCTAACCAAAGAAAATAAATATAATTTTCGTAATCAGCACCCCAGAATTATCGAAATGCAGTCTTTACTTTGCCGACCCCAAAAATTGTGTTATTTATTGCTGCTTGAAAGAAAGAAATTTGCGGGGATTTTTGTCACATAATCCGTGTAATTTATTTAAAAAGTATATTGTATAATATTATATTGTGTATTTATGAGGGGGTCTTTTTTGAGAGTTTTGCCCCCCCTTGACAGATATTTGATTGACATATTTGGTAGCGGTGCACGATAGTTAATCAGGTGGTAATCTATAGTTAACAACACACTTTTATGGGGGCATTTCTCGGGAAATCAAGTATCTCGCTATTTTATGTCAACAAAGTATATTTAATATATTTTTTTGTAAAAGGGATTTTAGTGCTTGAATATGAAATATGATAGATTGTTAAGTTGACTGATGTAAGACCTAATAAATGATAATATATAGCAAAGCTAAATTAGTCCAGTATGCGAGTTACTGACTTACCGATGATTAGACTTGTTTTTACGTTTTATAGGCGTAAATATGATATTTCGTTCAGATGTGGAACATAGCTACAGTTCCATTTTGTACATTATTTATTTACGGATCAGTTTCAGTTTTTTTAAAACCTTTTACCCCACAACTTAGATCAGTCAGAAACGTGAAGCCAACCTCAGGTGAACAAGACAGCTTGGAGTAAAATCCTTTGATAGCTATCTAATTTCTATTTTAATTGAATTTCCTGTAATGGCTCCTTGTTAAGTACGAGCAGCAAATATATTTCCTTGAGATGCCTAATTGGCTTACTTTGTATTCAGAGAAGACATTTTTCCCAGCTATTTGAGTGTGTTCATAGTTTTTTTCGAGAAAATGGTTGGGGTCTGCTGACATGCTGTGGAAACTATCCTTCCTAGTCTTCCTGGTGTCTGTACACTGCTGTGAACAGGTTTTTTAATTTTTCTTTGCACCATTCGGTAAGCGACCATATCCTTGGGGCCTGAGTTAATATATACAGGTGTAAATGCTAACAAAGGCTATGTTTTACGTCGTGATAAGTGTTTCTAGAATGAGGTTTGAGCATTTGGTGAGATTATGGAATTGTGGTGAATAAAGTAAAGATTGATTTTAGACTGGAAACTAAAGTGCCTTTTTCGAACTAAAAATATCTATAGAAAGAGGCATGCCTATATTCTGATGTAAAATGCATAAACCGGCGGAAAAAAGAAAAATGTGGTATTTAAGAGGTGATCTATGGTAAATTGAATATCCCATATTAAACTTACTTTATGCAGAATTACTGAAACCAGCACCTTGACTTTATGAGAAGAAGTCCCCAGACATAACATTTTTTGCTATTTCATTTTTAACCATAAGTTTTTGAGAAAGGAATTTAATTGAAATTATTACTATGCTCAGCTGTTTGGAAAAAACATTCTCTTTTCTTAGAGCTCTACCCAATAGATTTTTTCCAATCTCTCAACGTTATCAGGTATTCGCCTTCCATTTTTAATTCCATATATTTCACAACTTCTCAAACTCCATAAGCACCTGGTCAGCAACGCGTCTTGTATGTATCACAGTTATGGAGATCAGAAACATATTGATAACTGTTGTAATCTTCATAGTGGGTCGTCATTGTTAAACAAGAGTATTTAAAGTTAAATTCTTCGAATGAAACCCCAACAAGGTTCTGATAACGACCAGACAATATGAATTGCTCCTTGATAGAATGAAACTTTTACATGTAGTACTGGCGACGAGGCAAGTCATCAGATTGCCAAACCGCGACGAGATATACTGCGTAGAGTTTCTTTATTCGCTAAAAGAGGCACACCACTAAATTTTAAAATTCTTTCGTAGAAAATACTAATACTAATAATATCAGTAGATAAATGTGATAAAAACGAGTACAAAGAGAAAGTGTAATAATTTCTAATATATGCCCCTTGGGGACTGTTGTCTTGATCCTTGCTTAGGTTTAACTTACAAAAATGATTTTCTTGGCCGTCTTTATTATTCTCATCCTTTTCCTCGCTATTAGCACCCGCTTTCCGTTTTTGTATTTGTTAACATATAAAGGAAACTGTAGTTATATCTTGTTGCATTTTTCAGTACCTGGGAGTTTGGATGAACTCCACGAGGCGATACATACTCGGTAGGTACAGCAAGAGTTCCCTTTTCTGTGCTTTTTGTAATTGACACGATGGCAGGTGCTACATTTTTATCGCTATATTGTACAAGGAATAGTGTCAGGAGTAGTATGAATAGCAATAATCAGTTTTTTAAAGCGACTTATCCGTAAAAATTTTACTTATGAAACAAAGTCAACACCCTGATATATTTTGGATTATCAAATTGTTTTCCAGTGCGGAGATAGTCAAAATTAACATCCTTCTTGGTCTGGCTCAATTATATTTTCATTTTTTAAAACTAATTTCTTGAAGGTTTGAGACAAATAAGCAAGTTTTATATCATCGTTTTTTTAGCAATAGAAGTAAATCTCTTTAGATAAATATCACGGTCCTACTGCATGTTAACCTATCATAGTTCATTAATCTTGCTATTGTTTTTCACTTTTCTTTGGACCATTTTTACTACAAGTTTCTTTCGGAAACTGTTAATGCCTGCTGGTATATGTTGTTTTTTACAAGTGTGAGGTTTTTTAGATGGTTTGGTTAAGAATAAAAAATAAATTACCACATATTTTTTGACACTTTAAATGGAGGTTATCTAAATATGAGGCGTTGGCTCTTGCAGATTTTTCGTAAGCGACACCAAGGAAATTGGAAAACGAAACCAAGCACCTGGAAATCTTGCTTGCATGTTGACCATCCCAGCAGGATAAAACTTGGGAAGACGCAGGAATTCATTAAGATAATAGTATAGACTGAATGTCATAATTACCCTCATTAAATGCCAATTAAATATTAATCATTAAATATTTTTTAGGCCAAAACTTTCACAATAACAAAACAAATTGTTTATGTCATGGAGAAGGTATTTTGGCTCTGTGGATAAAGTGGATGGCTTCTGATACCTGGACAGAAGTTCAAGGCAAGCCTTGAATGTCATTTTTTGTTTCAATTTTTTTTCAGTTTTCAAACGCATAAAATGCTTTGTACTTTTCTGTACCAGACGGGTGTTCATTCAGCCTTTAAGATCCCGGGACGGCCTAATTTTTTACTCTAGGGCCACGAACGGTGGTTGTCAACAAAGTAAATGTCTTTTATAGCACAAGCTTTCCCTAACAAGTAACAACCCCACTGGACAATTTCTCCTTTTAAATTTATTAAAAGCCGCAGATGTTTAAAAATTTTGTCTGAAAAAAGGGAGCATTGCTTACAGAAAAATGTTGAAAACAATATGGACGTTCCACGGAAATCTGGAAGAAAATTGCTGTCCAAAACCAAAACAATACTACATAAAAGAAAAATAAACGTGGAAAAAGAAATTCCCACAAAGTGACGAAAGTCATTTACTCAGTATACAAAATTGAACAATAGAAACTGGAACCTAAAATATGAAAAAGTAATAATTATAGACGGAATCAGGCAAAGGTTTTAAGATTTTTTGCTGTCTGATCATTCGAAATAACGAATGCCTAGCCCTGGAGCAACTAAGCCTACGGTATATCGAAGTTCAGTTATCAGGGATTCGAAAGCTACATTATTTGTATGGGTTTGGTCCTATTAAATATGTGAAAAATCGTATTCAAAATAGCCCCCCCCCTCTTTGGGATCTCACTCCCCAATACCTATGCAGTATTTCAACTCCATAACTTTTTGTTTCTTTCTAGTCTCGACTAGAGGAATTTTCAGTCTCCATAGATCATTTTGTAATAGCTGATAGTTTTTGGATCCCCAGATCTTTTGTTTCATATTTCCGTTTACTTGTTACCGCTTACGAAAAATACATACTCCGCGTCGGCCTGTTTGACTTTATCAAGGGAGGTAATTTCAAAGAACTTAGTAAATCACAATATCGTGTTTTGTGCCCCTCCTCTACCTTCAGGTATCGAAAGACATTCAAAGAGATAGTTCATCATTTACTTTCATCGTTATAATGTATGGCTATGCGCCCGTTATTTTGTGTTACTTTTTCTGTTTTAAATTTAATATGACCCAAAATTTTCCTAGATCAAACAAAGAAAAAATCGAGTATGTCAAGAAAGTGACAGATCATCTGATGAAATATAGTGAAATTGATAAAAACAAGAAAGTTATGGTAATGATTTTTCTTTTGGCGTGTTATCTATTGTAACATATGCTTTTGTAGCGTCAATGGGACGTTTATACACCAGTATGGTCGTCATTCGTAGCTTTTCATATGGACTTGTGTTTTGCTTTTAGTAAACTATGTTTATATTCTATAATTAACATGGAAAGTGAACATCACAAAACAATTTTTTTATAAATGCATGAAATAGTTTCCCTTGCGAAGAGCCCGATGAAAGCGAAATAAGTAATTAAAATATTTAACAACGGTTTTGTCAAGTGTATACTATATTTCGATCCTTGTGAAGCCGTTTCAGACTATTACAAAGTCTACAATGTTCTTCAACAATTTCTTTCAGCCTGAAGGAGTTATATAAAAAATCAAAATATATTACACTGATTGGGTAACAAAGGTATTTATTCAGCTTTTGTTGGGGCAACTATTTCTTATATATGTGTATGCATGTACTTGGCACTATCTACAAGATGTGGCTACTCAAGAAAGTTTATTTTCATTTTAATGGATTGATGGATAAATAGATAGATAGATAGATAGATAGATAGGTAGATTGATTGATTGATTGATTGATTGATTTACTCTAATAAGCCTGATGTCAAGGGTTACCATAGAAGCCAAAATTTAACAATAATTTTATACTCTTTTTTGGTTTTGGTTGAATCTTATCTACATTTTGAATTGTAAAAAGCCTTTACTAAGTTTGAGTTTCTAAATTGGTTGGCATGGTAACACCATGCCATAATTAAAATATAATATTTGTTTCCAAAAATAGAGGTTGTACAAAGCCCTTAATTTCCCCTTCCTTCAGGGCTCTCGCCATGAGATTAATAGGCGATCTCCTTATGACGCTGACCATTAAAGGTGCCCGAGGAAACTAAATTAAATAACTAAAACGACAAATAGGATTTTGATGTGTGAACCGTCGTTCCACATTATGTAACACAATATCCCTTTCACCCACCGAATCTTCCATTCACATAACGACCTTTTTTTACCCAGCTACTCTTCCCTTCCTTAATTCATGTGAAGGTCTGTTATTCTTTCGCTTTGCCATTTTTTGTAATATGACAAAACCATGTAAGTATTAGTAAAAGTAATTATTGCTTATTCATCAAATCTTTGGATCATTCAAGTGATTTTTAATGAAACTAGAAGTAATTTTCCTTCTTCTTTCAGGGCTTTTTTACAGCACTTTTGGATCACATAGATGTATTATCTCAGGAAGAGATAGTTCCAGTCAATATTTTAAACAAAATATCTGGGTAAGATTTCTTTGGTCAAAAATTAATTTCTTTATATTGTTATTTCTGTCGAAACCCAACTCTCTACGGACTTGCGTTGATCTCGCTGATAGAGAATTATAGTGGCTTCGCAGGTATGGAGGCATATTATTTAGTTCGCCTTAGGCAAGAGAAATATGCTTCCGTCTAATAGACTTTGCAAAACCTCTGTTATCAAAATGTAATTACAACGATGACAATGTTATGAAGAACTTTGCAGGAAGTGTTTGGCAAATAGGATTATTAATTTAGCTATTAGCTATTTTTGATTTGACAAACTTGAATATGATTGTACAATAATTAATGTAAAGTTAGGGTAATAATTACTGGCTTAATTAAGACCATCACTCCTTCTGAAGCAAAGGCCACTGAATACAGTCCGCCCGAGTTCTCTGTCCTCGGCTGATATCTCCAGCTGCTTTCAGATTCGTCTCACCTTAGTTGATAGAAGGGGAGTGAGCCATGTGGCTTCCTTTGACTCACGGCTTTCACCACCTAGCATAATATGCTCTTCAGATAAAGTCCTTTCATCTCCCAGGATATTAATCTCCTGGTTTATTGTGAGCGTTTCTGTAGCAAGCTGCAGTTTTACTGTGTGAGGTTGCTAGCCCTACGTCCAACACTCTTATCTCACCCGGGATTTGGACCGGTTATGGAGAGGTTTTAGCAGAAGAACGCAATCCTTAACTTCAGCTACTGTTTTTGTAGAATATTTATGTTACTATTTTTGCCATTTTAGGCCAATATATAATCTAGCAGTTAGCTGCCCANGGCGTGGATGTTGTTCAAACAGCGTGTTCGTCACAACTAACTCATTGTGGATACAAAAGTCAATCAGTCGTTCACCAGGTTCATTTTGCACACCGAGTCCATGGCATCCTGTTACACCGGCGACCTGATTGTCTCGACCTATTTTCGCATTAAGATCGCCCATTACGAACACAACATCACGGTTTGGTATCTTATCGAGAACTTGTTGCAATTCGTTGTAGAACGTCTCTATCACATCATCGTCTGCAGTTGATGTCGGAGCGTATACCTGAATTATCGAGATGTTGACTGGCTTTCCTTGTAGGCGAATTGTCATTATTCTGTCACTCACAGGATTGTAACCCAGAACACATTTTGCTGTTTCTTTAGTCACTAGTATGCCTACACCATTAATTCTATTAGTCTCGTGACCTGAAAAATAAGCAACATGTCCATCATTGGTCGTAAAATGTCCTTTACCTGTCCATCTAGTTTCTGCAATTCCTGTTACATCTATTCCATATCGACCAAGCTCCGTTAGAACTACCTCTAGTGTATAGTTATTAAGAGTTCTTGTATTCCATGTGCCGATTTTGATAGTAGATTTGAATAGTCGCAACCTATCTTTTTCGGGTCTGATATTATCAATCACTGAAGGTCCATCAGGCTTTACTCCACTGACATCATTATGCTCAGTCGTACTCGAAATAGGAGGCGACTCAGTTCGCCTTAGGCAAGAGAAATATGCTTCCGTCTAATAGACTTTGCAAAACCTCTGTTATCAAAATGTAATTACAACGATGACAATGTTATGAAGAACTTTGCAGGAAGTGTTTGGCAAATAGGATTATTAATTTAGCTATTAGCTATTTTTGATTTGACAAACTTGAATATGATTGTACAATAATTAATGTAAAGTTAGGGTAATAATTACTGGCTTAATTAAGACCATCACTCCTTCTGAAGCAAAGGCCACTGAATACAGTCCGCCCGAGTTCTCTGTCCTCGGCTGATATCTCCAGCTGCTTTCAGATTCGTCTCACCTTAGTTGATAGAAGGGGAGTGAGCCATGTGGCTTCCTTTGACTCACGGCTTTCACCACCTAGCATAATATGCTCTTCAGATAAAGTCCTTTCATCTCCCAGGATATTAATCTCCTGGTTTATTGTGAGCGTTTCTGTAGCAAGCTGCAGTTTTACTGTGTGAGGTTGCTAGCCCTACGTCCAACACTCTTATCTCACCCGGGATTTGGACCGGTTATGGAGAGGTTTTAGCAGAAGAACGCAATCCTTAACTTCAGCTACTGTTTTTGTAGAATATTTATGTTACTATTTTTGCCATTTTAGGCCAATATATAATCTAGCAGTTAGCTGCCCAGAATATGCCTTTACAACTTTTCAAACTAAACTGCGGAGATCGGTGAAGAGGTTTTGGAGAAAATCAGAACTTTCAGGTACACGTTATTTACTGTGTAGGCATATGTATCTAAATCACATGGTTTCATTATACTATATGGTGCATAGATAGATACGGACATAAATATAGAGTACATATGATGTATATTTTTTTCTCTATGCAGTTTCTATATAATGTTTTTATGTTTTGGTATTTTACATGCACATTCAATAGCTGCGAAAGATGATATCATCTATCTATCTATCTATCTATCTATCTATCTATCTATCCATCTGCCTATCTATGTATCTCTCTATCTATCTATCTATCTCTCTATCTATCTATCTATCTATCTATCTATCTATCTATCTATCTATCTATCCCTCTATCTATCTATCTATCTACCTATCTATCTATCTATCTATCTACTTATCTATCTATCTATCTATCTATCTATCTATCTATCTATCTATCTATCTATCTTTTGCTTGAACCACACCTTATTATCATCCAGTACTTAGCCAGTGTAATGCTCGTTGAAGTAGGCTTGCAAATGACGTCATATTTTGTGTAAATTGTTTATATTTGTGCTCTAAAGAGTGTAACTTTTCAAAGTTATCACTGTCAACTTTCTTTACAGTATTGTTATATATATATACGTAGGTAAGTAAGTTTTTGTCAATATCAAAAACATAAAGGGATCGAGAAAGCCCAACAGTTTTTCTGACTGGCTGTCCACAACAATTGAACACCTTATGCAAATTCATTTTGTCTGCAAAGAGGTGATAAAAAATGTGTATGGATTGCCTCTAATGCTTCTAAATGGAAAGCAGACCTGGCTCTGCCGTTTACTTTGAACTCTTTTAGCTCGAAATTTTACTGCATTTACAATTCAGCAATAGATGCTTTTTT
>RDPX01000206.1:719307-735163 GCA_003991215.1 Morbakka virulenta | reverse complement strand
TGGGCCCCAGTTTCGAGAGGAAAAAGACGTTTAATCCCCCCCCCCCCCCCAAAAAAAGGTAAAACCTCACTAAGTGTATCACAAAGACTACAATAAGCCTAATATTCAGGCTGCTTGCTCGTCACAAGAGCATAGAATAAAACGGTTACCAAATATGTATACTACCAATCTGAATTTACATCTGAAGTGCAAAGATTTCACATTTCCAGTTACTCTGTTGGGGATTGATGTTCCTACTATTTACGTCTGCCTTTCTTGAATCGAGTTGTATAGTAAAAGACGACCCTCCCTGACCAAAGACTAAAGAAAAGTTGGGTACTTCTTTTTGTCATGCGAGACAAGAATTCCAACCAGCATAAAGCACTTCAATCAATTGTTTCACCCTCGAGAGACAATACCCTAAAGCTTTATTGCTTTTGTAAATGGAAGAACGTTTTCGAAACTGCGTAGAAATTGGAACGTGACTAAGGAAAGGTTTTGAATCTTGCAAAGATTGCTTTGTCAAGACCATCGTCTTAAGCTTTTGTTGTTGTTTTTTCTGTCCCGGGTTAACGCCCCATAAATCACCTTCAGCAAATGTTTTCCCTTTTTCTCCAACAGTCGATATTGTTTTAGTGCGACAATTTGAATCGAGTTGTATATGACAAGTGTTTCTCGCAGTCATTTTCTATTGTTTTTTGTTGCAGTGTTTTTTCAGCAATACAAGTTTGGAAAATCCTCTGACTTTTTAACACTAATCTTCATTTTGGGTGGTGTGGAATTTTTGTCGCATCATGTTTACATTACTAAAGTGAGTTGATAGATGCAACATTCGGAATAGCAAAACATTTCATGCACTGACTGGAAGAAAATTTAAGGAACAAAAACTCGCACAGAAAACTAACTCGATGAAATAATAGACGGAAAATTCTATAATAAATATTGCAAAGACACCGGTGTATAACAGTAGAATGTATTTTGGTGGAACTGTGCCTATTAAGATTGGGGTGGGGCTGTTGTGTCAAAAAAATTTTAAGTCTTGTTTACTGAACTGAAAAATTCGTAAAACCAATATTTTTGCACTGAAAGGACGCAGAAATTGAGCAACAATCCGTTGAACCTTGAGTTTCTGCAATGAATAGAACTGTAGTCAATTGTAATAAATAAAAGTAACCAGGACTGCATTTTTGGCATAGGATCGGGACAAAGCAAAAGCTATCTGACTCGATTGGCGCTTTTAAACAAGACTGAATTTTTGTGGATCAAAATGAAAAAGGCTGTAGGGCTGTGGGAAAACTACACAAACCCGGAGTCCAGTACTGACCAGAGCCATGTCAGTGCACCTTGATATGGCAGCATTTCACAAAGTGTGTGGATATGTGGACGAGATAGGAGAAATGTGTGACATACATATATACATACGTGTACAAGGTAAAAGGGAAAACTCAAAACTAGTGTATAGAACTTAAAGTTTCGTGCCTTGCACTCATCAGCTGTACCGGTTAAAAAACGTTACAAAAAGTACACGTATATTTTACAGATCATTCAGAACTACAACAACAGGTAAAAATACAAAAGGTTGATAGATTTGTGTGTTAATGATAATAGATAATGAGTTATTATGTGGTAGGTAATAATAGAACAATAAGACAATAGATTGTTAATACTAATTATGTTAGTCCTTTGACTTAAAGTTAGGTATAATAATAGGTAAAAATACAAAAGGTTGATGGATTTGTGTGTTAATGATAATAGATAATGAGATATTATGTGGTAGGTAATAATAGAACAATAAGACAAAATAGATTGTTAACACTAAATATGTAAGTCTTTTGACTTAAAGTTAGCGAGGGGGAATTGGTTCATCTGGCGGCATATAGCAATTAGTTCGCTTTTGTTATTGTGGTTCAAAATTTCAAACTTTTCTTGTAAACAAAGTGAACATGTCCGTCCATTGGTTGTGTAGGTTTTGGCGTGTTTAATTATCGACCATTTCAGCTTTGGGGTGGTTTTGTGGTTATTTTTCATGTCCCATACGTAGGAAGATAGTGATGTACTGTTTTTGTACTTACTGTTTGATGATGGAGCGGAAATATGCAAACTAATCGGTCTACTAATATTGAACAATCTATCTACATTGGTAGACAAGAACGACGTCGGTCTCTACAGAGATGATGGACTCGTGATTATTCGCAACACCAGGGGAAGAGCAACCGACAAACCCAGAAAGGACATCGTCAAATCATTTAAATCCTTTGACCTCCAAATAGAAATGACCTGCGCACTCTATTCTGCCAACTTCCTCAACGTCACCCTCAACCTCGGAAGCAAGACCCACCAACCCTACAGGAAACAAAACAATTCCCTGTTTTATGTAGATACATCGTCCAACCACCGAAAGCAGATTATAAAACAACTCCCAACCGCCATAGCCAAACGATGCCGCCAAATATTATTATTATTACGTGTATTCATATTCTCTCCACCAATCGTTATCGTTTCTTCAGCACACTGTGCGAGCTCTAGTGGAGTTCCAGTACTCAGTGTTGATGTTCAGAGATTTAGTGTCAGGCTTGCAGACATCTTTATAACCCAGCTTGGCTTAGCCTATAGGCCTTGTGCCAAATACTAGCTCACTCTACATGACATCTTTTTGGACTCGGCCCTTTTTCATTCATGGCCAACCCAGCACAGCTGTCGTCTGAACAACGTGAACTTTGTTGGGAGGCCAGAATGTGTTGGGACCTCTATATTTGGTACTTCGTCCCTGCGCTTGATGTTGAGGATGCGTATGTCTTCCACAACGTACGCAAAGTTACGTACTATCTAGTGATTGATGCTTAAATAACGACATTCACCATGCAGCAACAACTTAAAATAGTGAATTTGGGCAAATGTATTGTAGCTACAAGACTGAGATGACATAGATAACTAAAAGATAGTGAGCATTTGGAATTTTCAACTGGTGTTCTACAATACGTGATGGTCACAGTATTGAAGCAGTTGGCATTTTTATGACAAAAACTCCTAACTACAGAACTCTTGCTACTACTATGAAAACTGGCAATCCAGTGGATAAATGATATATTGGCACCTATTTGTGCTAAACCTGATATTGCAACAATGAGTACAGACCGGACATTTTGAACTGCCCTATTTGGTGAGAAACAAACCGTAAGCAGGCCCCTAATAGTCATGTAATGCTCTTCCAACCAACAACATCATTATCATTACCATACACGTGGATTGTGTGAAAGTATAAGAGCATGGGGACATTTTATGGTATAGATAATGAATAGTGGTGGCAACAGGGCGGACCTCTATGGAGTCTACTTTTTTTCTTTCACCTGCTCATTTTTTCATAATATTTTGACAAAGAATTCTAGGTGTATCTTGTAAATTTTTCAGCACGCGTGCTACATTTAGGGCTAAAATTTTGTAGTTTACTGTATAACAGGCAACTAATATCAGCCCCGACAACAATAAGATAAGTATTATACCAGAAATATTGGAAAAAATCAAAGAAAGGTTTATACCTAGGAACACTGATAGATAAAACAACATATACAATCATATGAAAAGCGATAAGGCAATGGAAGACTACCTCAATAAAGATTGTGAGTCTGCAACGTATAGATGAGATTTATATAAGAGAATTACACCAATATATCTGGATCGTAGCAAAAATATACATGCCAATATCAAATGTAGGACGTCAAAACAGGCGAAATCTTAACCTGAACGAAAACAAATAAATTGCTTCGAAAAATGCATCCAAGTTCTGTATGAAGATGACTCGTGCCCTAAAAAATCATTCCATTTTTGCCATCACTATCTACTTTTCAGGTCACCAAGGAAGAAATAGATCATCTCATTATAATCTTCACAACAAACGAAGCAACAGACACTTATGAAATACCAATTGATGGACTAATTGGACTAGGAGAAATGGCCATTAGCACATTACACTTATTTTTCAATAAGGTCAACGACACAGATCAAATAAAAACGAAAGGAGTAAATCGATTTTTATTACCTTGCCGAAGAAACAACACGCTATAACTTAAAAAACTCTCGAATAATAAGCCTGATAAGCCACACATTTTACATTCTACTACGTACTGTATTACAGGGAATAAAGTCAAAATTCTATTGATAAAGGACAGCATGGTTTATGTCTGAGAGTGCACTCTATTTTGAAAACCATCGGCGAGAGAGCTATGAAGATGAAAAAGCATTTATGTATCCTTTCTTGAGTATAAGAAAGAAATTGACTTCTTGCTTTACAATCAATTACTTTTTATGCTAGACGATATTGAATTAGACAGGAAGGGCATACTCTTGAGTCACAATTTACATTGCCATCAAACTTCAGTACTCTTGAGTGTAAGACGAAGGTAGCAATTAAGATCCATAGAGGCCTCAAATAAGAATCTTTCCCATCTTCCTATTTTTTTCTCATTGTGCAACAAAATAATTTTCGGTGACAATCCAAGAAAAAGGTGTCAGAACAGGAGGTATCACTTTTAATAGTTTAAGGCACACCAATATTACCGTATTACTACCCGTCTCAACACAAAAACCTACAGAATGTGCTTGGCAAAGTGAACAACAGCCGCAAAGGGCAAAAGCAGGAATCTCCATGAAAACAAAGCAAAATATATCGTAATGATAAAAAAAACAGCAAACAAAAATCCTAGTGGCAAGTCGAAATTAATCTTAAAATTTTAAAGAAGTAACATTCAAATAAAAAGGAAACCAAAACAGAGATCTTTGTAAAATTAGCCCAAGCAAAGGCCAATTTTGAGAAAATGAAGAACATTCTCTGAAAAGAAATGTCAGCTTTGCAACAAGATTCTGTTTATTAATGGTTGTGGCCGAAACCAGCAAAAAGGCTTTAAATAGAAATGAATTTTAACTGCTTCGAAAAAAATGAATAGCCAGATTCTTAGTTTTGGCCCCAAGTCTTTATTTGTTCCTTGTTGATGCCCATCATGGCCTATTGCTTTTTAAAGTTTCATATAAGTTACACCCCACTCTTCTAATATTGTTGTAAAAGAGGTAAATTGGATTTATTTATATTATAATAACTTATTGCTTTTTTCCAATTTGTTTGCCTCTGTATTTTACCCGATGCTTCTTCTTTTCCAAAAGATGACTTGATAGAGGCACTTGGCCTGATGTGACTCCAGAAATATAAGGATTTTGATTGCTTTCTGATTTTTTTTTTATTCTGCTGCAGGCCTTTTTACTGTTATGTTTTATGTCGATATTCAAACTACTTCTTCTCATGTGTTTTATGACTTGTCCATAATAACATACTGGATTTTATTATTCACTACAGAGATTACCATGAAACTGGGTTTTCTCTAATGGAGTCAAGGTATTTTTCAGAAAGTCCTCTTAATTCTACAATTAAAATCTCCATACATAGTTTAAACAACAGCCTTTGGAATAATCCTGTTGAAGATTCCCCATAATAGTTGCTCGAAATTAGTATCATACACTACAGGGACTGAAAGAATAATGCTTATGCCTTTATCGAGTTCAAGTGTAAATTTTTGCTAATCCGTCTCTGCAGAACGGGGCCTAGGAAGTTACTTAGGGATTTTTTCAAATTGTATGTCGTTAGAGATTGAAAAATGTTTCAATCTAGGAAAAGAAGTTACGCAAAGCTAGTGGGCGATTACGACTCCTCGCAAAAATACGACCCCTCTTGACATCTGATGCGGCCAAGAAATTTTTAAACTCTATGATCGTCCCAATTATAACATACTTCTGTACCGTGAAGATACGACTCACCGATAGGGCGAACCTAGCCGCAATCGACTATCGTGTATCTAAACTGATGTATGGCAAAAATTCATCAAAGCGAGTGACGTCGACGTATGGAAGAATGACGAAGCTACCCTGCAGCACTGTTCGTAAATGTATTACTGAAAACGTGTGCAGCCCGTTCAGTAACTATTTTCAAGTAAACACGCACATTCGAGTTACAAGAAATAATAACTTTTCAATATAACTTCCAAAGATGAAACTTGAAATAGGTCGTCAATAGTTCTATTACCAAGGTTGTCGACTTTACAATGATCTTCTGTTAGAAATAGGTAAAGAAATTAGGCATGATTTTTAAATAAAATGATTTCAACTAGCATCTTTGAAATTTTAGGTTTTTAGATTCTAGTGATTAGTTCCTCTAAATTTCCACTATTCAATTTAGGCTCGTTTTTCAGCATTTCCAGTGTCTTACTATGTGCTAATAGTCTTAGATCAGACATAAAACAGTTTTTAGCTTCCTATTCTCATTATGTTTTTCCTTTTTCCTTTTTGTTTACTAATGTGTCAAAAGAAAACCACATTGATAGCAGTTTTTACAGTATATGTAAAATACTGATGTGTTTATATGTATATTTTGTATATATGCATTGTATCCTGTATAAACATTAATTTAATAATAATAATAATAATGTCCGGCGCAGTTATTTGAAACTCGTAAGTATGAATTAAAAAAGTAAAAGCTTGATCAGGTTATTAGGATTGGATTCTTTTAGTCAATAGGCACTTTTGTAAAAGAGAGTGGGCTGAATATTTAATGACCATTCTGTAACTAGATAGGTATCGCTGTTTGTACTGTTTATAGTTCCGTAGCTCCAGATGGCATTACGCTTTCAGCATTTAAAAGTTACCATTTTGAATTGTAAACATAAAAATGAAATAGAGGTGGTTACGAAGATTTGTTTGAATTAATATTCAATTGGTTGAAAGGCATCATATTTGTAGGCCTCTTCTTTTCCAATAAAAGGATTTTCCTCCCATGTCAAATTTTTAATTTCAATTTATTATTTTTTTAGAGTTCTCATAACTTCGCTGTGGTAGTTGGTCTTAAGGCTGTTTTCAATGTTAGACTTTCTGGATCCTATTAAATCCATTTAATAGTTCTTACAGCTTTCTTGGTATCCAACGGAGTGTTACGTTAACCGGTTTTGTTTGTATTACTAATTATGGGTAGGAACCCTTAGAGACATCCTAATTACTAAATATTCGTGTCAAATATAAAAGACCTTTTCAATGATAGAACAAGCAGGAGGAAAAGGTTCACTTGACACTGCACTACATGTGGGTATTGTATAGCTGCTAATAGAATGGCTTTGACAGCGCCACTAGGATTTGGATTTTTCTGATACAGTGCAGTATCAATGAGTTAAAAAGACGTAATTTCCTGTTATTCGTTAAGGCTAGAGCTGGTTGCACCCAAAAGGAGACAGACACGAAAACACCAACATAATTTCTTGACCGCTTTGGAGACAACACTTAAAAACATTACTTTTGAAAATAGTAAAATTGAAACATTAACCTCAAGGGATAAATTATGTATTGTTTAGGTGTGCATAGATACTAAGTCCGCAGTCAGACAACTTAGTTATAGCAAAAGGACAAAAAGCTGTATTCTTTTCCTTGATTTGCCTAGTTGTGGTTAATAAAATATAACCAGAAAAGTTATTTTTGAATTATTTATGAATCGATCAGTACGAGGATGAATCCTTGTTTTTCCCAAACGAAGGTTTAAATGTCATTTTCGTTAGGATTTTTAATTACTCAAATTAAAGAGAGCAAAAGCAAGATATCTCCTCCAAGACCAAAATTTTAATCTAAGCACCAAAGGGTGTACGAATAGCTACTAACGCCTCAACGCTAAGGCAACAACAACAGTGAGTTTCTGTACATTTGAGAAAGTACACATTTGAATCAACGTACACTTAAATAGACGTGTATTTAAACCAACGTACATTTAAATCAGTGCCAATCAAAGATGTCGGCAGGTAGAAAGAAAAGATTAGAAACTGCACTCGTCGCTGGTAAAAAAATAGAGAGGGACCTGAAAAACAGGTAAGTTTTTTTTGTCTTATTGAAAGTAATTGAGCAGTAATTATTTGTCTTCCGTAAAGGGTCTCGCTTGAAAAGGTAGGGTAAAAGTGTTACAGACACCAGCTAACTTAAATTATAGCTTTATCTCCAGCACCAACTCTAAACCTGACCATAATAGTAATACTAACCTCACCCCTAAATCTTCCGCATTACTGATTTTTGTTGTGTCCGTAATAGTTGGATTCAAGCCTTAAGAGTGCCCTACCTGGACAGTAACATGTTATTTAAAGTAAATTTACTTTTCAAGAAAATGTCGTTGGTTGACATCACTTTCAGGCAAAGTGTATTTGACATTGTTTTCTACAAAAAAACTTTGTCAAAATCCTCAAATGTTAGTGAATTCCTCGCTTCATGTGACGATATGATCATAATTTGCACCTGATTAAGTAATTTCTGATTGCCACTGTAAACACCCAAATATAATTGGAAACACACTGGCATGTTCAGATAAATTCCAGATACGTTTTTGTTGCTATTTCTACTAAAGCAGTATTTTGAGTGGGTCACATTAATTGAAAAAAAATGTCCCTAAATCGCGACTGGGAGTAGTATTTAGACATGAGAGCTGTAATTAGTTATTAATCGGAAGTACATGAATTAGTGCTTGAATAAGCGCGCTCATGAAAACTAGGTTTCATCATCGCATTGAAAGTAGGGTGTAGTAACTGTATAAGGCGAAGAAATACTTCTTTTCTGTGTGATTTCCAAAGCATTTTATTAGAAATACTTAAATAGTATTTTAATTTTTCGCCTTTTTTAAGTTGCTGAATGGTAAGGTGGGGCCTCACTTTTTTTAATGTTGTTTATGAGTTGTTACATTTCCCATAAGCTTCTTGTCTGCTTATTTGTTAACCGCGCCAACGAATAGACCATCCAGATTATCTGGAGTATATATTACCAATCGCCCAGCATGTGGCTTATGGCAATTAATGGACTCTGGTTGCTTTACTTTGTACAAACCTTGCCTGCGCTAATTCCTGCTGAAGTTTAAGAAACTGCTCCAGAGTATGGTTTTCCCCAAGTTAAATGTAGGCTAAGGTTTAAAGTACACAGTATCAGCAACATTGAAATTGCCCTTTGTAGAGTTATATACGTTGTATATTGTTTTGTGTATAATACTGTACCATGAGTATTGTTTTAAATAAACCAATTAGAAGAAATATCCGCATATTTTAAATAGCTTTCTTTATAACATAAATGTGCTACTTCTGGTCTAGTAATCTGGCTCACTTTTATAAATCACATTTGCATTATAAGGTCATCACTGCACCTTTTATTTACTTTAGAACTAAAAAGATGACAATTTAAGACTACTTATTCCAGCCAATTTCAATCAGTGCCTCCCAGGCCATTTCTTTAAAATTTGTTTTAATTCACTCAGTTAGACAATACCATTGAGATGAGGTTATAGACAAAATTTTACCTGAATGCCATGGATATTTTTAAGTTTTTGTGATAGTATATTTTTTTATTTTTCGTTGCAGTTAAAAAAAATCAGGAATGTGGGAAAATTTGGTGGAGGGGCAAGTTGAGTCCTAGAATAAACTGACCAAAAGTAGATTTTTCCCTGGAATAATATCATTTTACTTAATGGGTATTACATGAAAATTTTATCAGCTCTCTCTAGCTCTTTCTCTCTGTATCTCTGACTCATTGACTAATTCATTTGTTTAATAAAGCTTCCATATTTATAACTTTAAAGTTAATTGTTCTCTTTAGTGTAAGGGCCTCCCATACTTCATTTGAACCCATTTACATCCTTCAGAGCACCAGGGAATGTGGATTAGTCTACCGCCAAATCCTACTCACTAAGGTGTATTTCTTCCAATTACATTTCACACTGCTGAGAAAACTTTTGTCCAGAAGACAAAAGTTTGGGGCACAATTTTGAGTGATGTTCCTTTACAATATATATGTGTGTGCATGTATATACTATTTTCATTAAAAGGGACAACTTCTATATTGAAGATAATTGCTACCTCTGTATCCTGGTATTCAATCTTTGCTATCAACAGAGCCATAAACAAAAATTAGTGATGGTCATTGCATATACCCACAGACTTAAGCCAGACATATGACATATACCTGTGGACTGAAGCCTGTCAATGAATGGATCTGACTATTTGATGTTGATGGACTGATGCACTTAGATCTTTATCAGTTCAATTTTTAGCTAGTAATTTAACACCATTTAGAACCTAGTGAGCACTTTACCCAAACTGTTGTTGTCATATTGACAGACAATTTCTTGCAGATATTTGCATAAAGCTCTGGCAGTTCTTACTATTATTGCTATCCTTATTTTGGAGATGCTTGATGTTACTTCCAAGAATGATGAATCTTGACTTATTTTTTTTTAAAAGCTGCTGACATTTGATGAGAAGAATCTTGACACTGGTTTAGAGAATACTATGAATTTTTGACAATTTTGACATTTTTCAAAAATATTTTTCTGGTTTTATTTTTTCAAAATAATTTGTAAAATGCTTTTTTGTACATTTTAGCCCCAAAGCCAAGCATTTACAATTTTTAGATGAGAAGGATTTCAGAATATCAGGAGAAAGTGGTGTATTTAGTGTACAATGCAATAACAATTGCACACAGGTTGCAGTTGGACTTGGCAGTGGTGGACTACAGGTTGCCTTTTTATTAAAAGTTTTATTTATACCATAAAGTATGGAAATGTTTAACATTGGGTGGTAATAAGATTAGTTATTCACCTACAGAACAACACTGATAACCCATTCTCTGTTGGATAAAAAAATATACTGTCTGTATAGCTAAATCTTCTAGATTCTTATGTGAAATGCTTAACAGTAAATTATTGCACTTTGCCAAGGCAGCATTTTTGATTTTCACCA
The DNA here is from genome assembly GCA_003991215.1 of Morbakka virulenta. Taxonomy (NCBI): domain Eukaryota; kingdom Metazoa; phylum Cnidaria; class Cubozoa; order Carybdeida; family Carukiidae; genus Morbakka; species Morbakka virulenta. Next base: position 724,397 of record RDPX01000206.1, on the reverse strand, counting down.
TTCAAGTCTGTCATGTGGATCGTGATGAAGCTTTCAGGGCCAGAGATCAGTGTTATTGACATCTTGCGAATCAACCTTTCACTGTGCTTAGTGTGGCCATACCATTGTAGTTGATGACTCCTCATTGATGACTCAAGCATTGGTATTTGCAGTTTGCTACACATATCAGCATAGGTGATATGATCCTTTACCCTGAAGTTAAGAATCCATCATAACATTGCATGTTCATTTCTTGCTTGTCACTTTCATGTCTTCAACTCAAAGGGACCAACATTCACTTGCATGAAGCATGGCATTCCTGACATAAGTTAAGTAGGCCTTTCCATGGCTACAGAGAGACAAAGACTATGATGTTAATAGTGGTAGTAGCTCTTTGAATTTCCCCTAAGCAGTTCTGCACTGAACAATTGAAGCTTCCTTCCAGGCTCCAGCAGGTGTTAATGTATTTCCAAGATAGAAGAAACTGTCCACCACCTCAACTTGCTCACCATTGACTTCCACATGGCAATACCTCCTCCTATCAATTGGTTTTGCTAAACCAAGGCATTGGGAGCATTTAAAATTAGGATCAGGAGCAATGAGTCCTCTGATCCCTGAACACAGTTTATGGACCCAATGATTGCAGGAGTGACAGTAACTTGAATTTGTACCAACACTTCTACAAACACCACATGGAAATTTTCCAGAGTCCCTCATGATGTTTAAATCTCAGCTATAGACCATCACTTTTGTCTTCCACATGTTGACCTTCAGTCCTTTTTCAGTGAACTTGTTTTTCCATAAGGCCATCTTTCCCAAAAGCTCAACCAGTGTCTCAGCAACAACAGCTAAATCATACACATAGAGTAACTCCCAAGGGCAACTTGTTGGGAACTCTCATGATAATGCTTCTAATACCATGATGTAAGGGACCAAGAACTGACCCCTGGTACACACCAACATTCACTGGAAATTTATCACTGAATTCACTGCCACCCGAACCCTACTCTTGACATCACTATACATGAACTTAACAATTGTGATCAACAATTCTGATAAATACAAAACTCTCATAGCCCACCAGATGACTTTATGGGCACACAATAAAATGCTTTTTCAATGTCAATGAAGGCGATGTAGAGATATTTTTTTGCTTAGCTAGATACTTTTTGTGGAGCTGTCTCACAATAAAAATAGCATCTGTCATTCCAGTGCCTAGCATGAATCCAAACTGCATCTTATTGATATCAATAAGTGACTTGATGTGCTTCTTAACAATGCACTCAATTATTACCAAAGAATGTGATCTGTTAACTTCAAACCATGGTAATTGCCACATTCATTGGCACGTCCTTGCCCTGAAACAAATTAATGATGTGACTGTTGTTCCATTCGGAAGGTATCTGAGGCTCTTTGACAATAGCATTGGCAAGTAAAGTAATTAACTCACTGCTAGCATCATGGGACAATTTCAACATTTCAGGCACAATTCCTGAAGAACCAGGAACCTTTCCACTATTCATAGACTTGATCACAACCAACACTTCCCTGTTTGTTATCACAGGGGCTGGACCTTGGACAGCATTTGCAGGAAGTTGATCATCTTCTGACCATAGAAATTCAATGTTCAAAAGGTTCAGGTAATGCTCTTTCTAAGCATTTTCCTTGTCTCTGTGGTGTAGCAGAGATTACCTGCATCACCATTTACACAGTTTTCACCTATGTCTTTACCCTCTCTTTTCATTTGCTTTGCCTTCTTAAAGAAATCACTGAGTCCTATTTGATGTCAGCAAATTTTCTGTCCTATGCATTTTATTTGGCATGATAAACCTCATGTTATGCATTGTTCTTAACATTCAAGTATTCTTGTTTTTCCACAAGCCCCCTTTTCCCAAACTTTCCACATTCTTCTCTTACATTTAAAACAGGATTCAACTGACTCATCCCACCATCAGGTTTCCTTTTTCCAGTTTCCCTTTCTTGTTCTACCACATATTTTGGCAGCATTTTCTAAAAGAGTATTTCTGAGATTGTTCCAGATGTTCTCCACAGATTGGCTTGGCTCTACCATTGCAGATACAACTTCAGTCACACTTTGAACATAGGCATTACTAATGCCAGGTTCCTTTAACTTTTAGAGATGCAATTTTGGCTCTAACACATCCTTTACCTGTTTCTGAGCTTTAATGGTTATAGTACAACCAAGCAATTTGTGTTGAGAGACACATTCCTCACCCTGGATACCTTTAGTATTCACTACAAACTTTCTATCTCTTTTCCTCAGAAAATATAGTCAAGTTGAGTACTGGCATTGCATGAGCTATATGTTACTAGGTGACTGTCCCTCTTCCTGAACAAAGAATTACATACCACCAGATCTAGAGATATAACATACTCCAACAGGCATTTCCCCTCAACATTATGTTCACCCAATCCAAACTCACCATATACTCCTTCATAACCAGCTGCAGAGGCTCCTATGTGTTCATTGAAGTCATCACAAGGAAAGAGAAAGTATGTACTATCCAGATTTGCAGAGACAGCCACAAGATTGTCATAAGAGCTATCCTCAGCATTTGGTAACCCCACTTGTGGGAAGTATACTGTTAACACAGAGACTATCCTACCTTGAAAGGACAATTTCACTAGCATACCATAATACAGTCTGAATGATGTTTAACCTCAACCACATGAGTTACCAACCAAGAAGAGTTTGTAGACAGACTCCTTCCCAGAAACAAGCCAAGCTCCAGAATCTTTCCACCCTGTCTCCTGCAAACTGCTTATATCAATGTTCCACCTTGTTAACACTTCCACAATCTTATTAGACTTTCCTTTCAATGCCCCAATATTCCAAGTTTCTATTCACAAATTTTGGCTAGTGGGTCTTTCACCCTGTCCTGACATTTCTGCACAAATAATTACCCCCCCCCTAAAAAAAATAAATAAAAACTCACCATAGATAGATGGGGGCAAAAATTTTTACAGTTTGATGCCCTTCCTGTGGCCAACCCCTTTACAGCTAGAGGAAAACTGGGTGTTTTTCCAGAGACACCGTCTCACTAAACAATTCAACAAATCAGCAGTTAACCTAGATGAATTGATGCTACTGAATTGTGAGTAGCAGTCACAGTAAACCATCAATTCAAATTAACATCAGCCCTAATGAATACAGGATCAATTCTTTCTTGCAATTGATGACCAAAACCAGGTCCTCAACATCTTTGACCACAGCCCAAGGTTATACCTCCTTCACTTGGTCCCTGAGATAGCTCTTTGTTTACAACAGTGTACCATGGGAAGGTGACTATCCAGGATTTAGGTGGCCAGAGTCATTAAGATTAGTCACCCTTTGCACATTACTTTCTATGTTGACAAAAGTAAAGGGTAGATTTTTGAATTGTGTACAAGAGGTTTATCTTATTTACTCACATTTTGAAAATGAAGTAAAAGTGGTTATTTTTAACAGAAAATAAGTGCTGTGGTCAGAGGCATGGTATAATGAAAATGCAAATAATTTTCTGTCTTATTTTTTTCAATTTTAACTGAAACATTGTCATTTATCTCAAGCTAACAGTTGAAAGGGAAAACTAAACTAATTGATAAAGAGATTCTGTTTTCAGTGGCGTAGTTAGGTTCTTCTGAAGGCTCCATGTGAAACAATGATAAAGCAATAGATCTTTAATATAATAAATCCGCATACATTTTAATTATGAGAAGGGGTTTTTTTCTTGCTTTAACCCCCAAGTTTTTGAAAGCCTAATGAAAAATGTATTTTTCCTGAATTCTAACACATGTTCTGGAATTATGATGTCAAAGATTGCATTAAAGAAAGATGTCAAAAGATAGCTTAAGTGGGTCTTAAGACATACCCTTTGGTCTTTGAAATACTATTCCTTTTTTGAACATATCAATGCCCTAGATAATTGTTTTTTCAAATATTGTTCCAACTATTGTCGGTTAAATGTTTTGTAGGAACCTTGCCATTATCAGAAATTGCAAGACAAAATTGACGCCTAGAACAAGGTGGAAAACTGCAACATTGTAATTTACAAATGAATAAAACAATAGCTTTTCACCTTGTTAGCTAATGTAAGGTAGAACCCTTAAGATCATTTTACTGTCATAATTATTTTTGTACCTTCACTGTTTATTTCGATTGCAGGCAACATATGTTTAAGTTGTTTATATTACTTTAATCTTTTACTGTTGACTTGCCTGGATCATCATATGGATAACATAGTTTTGGAGACTTATTGGGGCTTAACAAAATAGACAAATATATGGTCTGTTTACTGAGTGAGTTGATACTGCTAGCTTTAAAGGCCAAATCTGTAGGTTTGAGCCCAACCACAGTCATTTGAAAATTCTTTGTTTGAATACCCTGATGACAAGAACAACAACAACAACAACATAATAATAATAATAATAATAATAATAATAATAATATGTCCTGGGTATTGACGTTGTGGAGTTTCGACGTGGGCGAATGAGGTTACCCTTTGCTACAACTACCTCCAGGTCACCCTTGAGCAAGGTGTAGTACCTGCTAGCTCTCCCCGAGACCATGAAGTACCGGGTTGGCGTCCGGCGGGGGCTAGTCTGTCTCATGGGTAGGGAGGGTTCTTTAGCTTTGGTTTGCAACCCCCCTAGAGATTGTGTCTCGATAAAAATACTGGTGGTAGTGCACCTTTAAAACACAATCCTCTTATGAGTGTAAAATGAATCAAGAAAATATTTCAGATAACAACGTGAATGGGGCTGGAGCCTGTATTGGTGAAGGTTCTTCGTTCGGCAGGTGTCCTGTGGATGAGCAGCGCAGGCCCGGTCGTTATTCAGTTACTGTCAATCGAAGAGGAGAAAGAATAAACTGGAGGCCGTTTAATAAGATTGTAATGGAATGTTACTACGAAGGTGAACCGGAGAGGAGAGGTTTTATGAAGAGGATGAAAAGAAATTGGGATGACAGAGGATTGTTTGAAGTATCCACGCAGAGGCTCTTAGATCAAGTAAGGGTTATTAAGACAAATGAGTACTTAAGCAAAGTCGAACTAGAGGAAATCAGGAGGAAAGTTAAGAACAGAAATAATGAAGAAATGCAAGTAAGTGAG
>RDPX01000206.1:702224-716489 GCA_003991215.1 Morbakka virulenta | reverse complement strand
GGACTGGAGTGATACAGAAAACGGTGCTGTTGGGAACTGCAAGAACATTGAGAAAGGTTCTCGAAACCTGAGGCTAGTTGTTCTAGCTTGCTTTCGGGACGAACTTACCAGGAACTTTTACCTGTGATAACAAGAAAATAATGAATAAAATCGGTGTAATACAATCTCCAGATTTTGAAAGAGAAATAATTTTCATGAACGGCCACAGATCAGGTTTGTTCTGATTGATCACAGCTCCATTACAGAAATCAAGGCATATGTCGTCAAAGGCGCATACCTTGAATATTTCTAGCGCCAGATAGTTTTCCAATATTTAATAAAGACTTTACCCTTCTGAATTCGACCGCCAAGAACGAGTCGTCTTTTATGTCGAGGTTTTCAAAGATCTTGCTTTCGTCATCTGGATCTTCAGCTTCCGGTAGGTTGCCAAGAAGATTCTTGAAACGAGAGAACCATGTGTTTACTCCCACTTCTCGGCTTTTCTCAGGTACTTGCCTTTCTTTAGCACTTGTTCTAACAGTAATTTCATTTACTGACATTTAGGCTTCACTGTACTTTTAGGCGTCATGCACTGATTTGATTTTCTTCCCTCACTTGATGGTACACTTGATATAAATTTCCTAGTGCTTGAGATCAGCTTTCCTTGTCCACTGTGGTATTGGTGACTTCATGCTCACTCTGAGCCGCCTGAACTGTCTGGGTGGCTGTTACCACTCTGGCCCTTGATGACCCGAAGAGTTTCTTTGTTCTTGTCATCTTGGGAAGACATTCTTCCACAGGTTGCCTGTTGGCCTTGACAAACTTCTTACACATCAAATTATTTCCGTCTTCTGCCCATATTTGATATTTGTTTTTGACAGCGACTATGTACCTCTGCTGTAGTTTTGAGTCAGTAGCAAGCTGCTTCCAGTCGTATTTCATTTTTATGACTACCTTAGAATCAGTTTAATTCTGACACAAAATACTCGATTGTCAGATCCAACTGTGCTGAAAGTGTTGTACTCTTCAACATTCTGGACACTATTTTTCCAATTTCGACATACTAAGATATAGTCTAATTGTGATAGTCAGTCGAATATTCTGTTTCTAAAGGACCACAGTTCCCCTGGTCGCTTCTGGAACTGTGACTTAGCTGCTATCAGGCCTTACTCTGAGAGAAGTTCTTCGGATTATTTCTGTTAGTTTAATAGTAATATGTGAATGGATCGTTGTCTGGCCTTGTCTCGCATTCAAATTACCATTACATGCAAGGAAGTTATGCGTAGGGACACCTTGGAAGGTGTTTCTTGGGTCATTATAGAATTTCTTGTCTTCTTCGTCATCTGTAAAGTTGGTAAGTACGTAAGCAACAATAACTGTTGTTTTCGGAGTACCGTCGAATTCGGCGATCCAGATTCTGATACGCATGCCTTTCAATAGGGCGTTTCTCGCCTTTTGATCCAGCAGTTGGCCAACTTCCCCTTGTGCTGCTTCTGCTTCATTTTTCCAGCCTGATGATGTTATCAGGCAACTGACATTAATTTTTCCCAATTCAATGGACGTATCATGTATAATTCGATATTCTTACACTCCTAGTATTCCAATGTCGTGATATAGATTGCATTGTGGTAGGTGTGTCTGCATTTCAGTTGTTAACATCGTAAGCTCCCATCAAGCTGGATACCTTAAAACGCAAAAGAGCCTTAAAGTTTCTACGATTTTTGGACGCGTGTCCCCTATGAGATATGGTTTACATATGCGTAGTCATTCTTTCGTTCGAAGGAGCAACCAGCTTCAGTATTGTTGGCTGAGGCCTTGCTCACTCTCGGAGCAGAAAGTATTAGATTATTTTGATACGACGTATGCATAGTGGTTGGCTAACAAAGCTGACAATTCACAGGGGTCGCCTCTGCTCGAGTGAATACTGTGGCACGAGTTGGAATGAGATCCTTGTTTCGCTCCCATTTTATGACACAAGTAGCATCAGTAGTTTCTTTCTCTGAAAGAGAATATCGCAGGAAACACTGCATCTATTTTAAATGATAGGTCACGCTATATATTTGATTAGTAGGTTTTCCTTCCTGGTTGGATTTTTTTTCGTTGCTCCAACACTCGGGATATTTTAACAAGTGCCACACCTACCCAAGGGTTACTTGAAGGTAATTGTGTCAAAGGGTAGCCTCATTCATCCACGTCGAAACTGCACAACCATATATTTATAGCAAACACCGAATCAATTCCATTCTATGGATGTGAGTGCTGGATCTTGTCAGAAGCACAAGACAAATTAGTGAATAGGACTAACACGGGAATATCGTATAGTCCTGAACTTACACTGGAGTAGCCATACACCAAACAAAGAACTCCATAGTGATCTACCAGCAGCCAGTGGTCAGGTTGCATCCCGACGAATGTATTTTGCTAGACATTGTTACTGCCATCCAGAACTCAGTACACAACGACTTGTTTTATGAGGCCGCAAACACGGACACCGGGGACGAGAAGGACCAAAGACAACCTTGATCGAGAGGCTGAAGAGGGACACGGGGGTAAATGATTGTAGAACGAGCTTCACTGATGTCAGACAGGAAGATATGGCAAAGAAGAGTGGTCAGGCGACTTCTGACGACCAATTGAGTGAGTGAGTGAATGAGTGATACCTCATCTCATCTTAATGCTCTTGATCGACTTCAGAGACGTGGTTGTAACTGAATAATTTAGATATTGCTGCTACTCTTTAACCCATGTCTCGTTGACGAAATTTAGCTTGTCTTGGTCCTTTTTATATGTATTACCATAGGAAGTATTGTAATGAGCTTATCACCTGGCACCAGCTCAATTTGTTACATCTCGTGTGACTCGTTTCTTTCAAGCTCTTTTTCCTTTGCAGTTGTTGCCCCTCGTTGTAATACCTCTTGCTATAAATGTAGTTTGTTTTCTGGACGGCGAGATTGTAGAACTCTTTTGTTTCCAAGTCCTTTCCTCCATCATATTTTGTCAGGGTTTTAAAGAGTAAAGTTAACTGATCTCTTGGCTTGACTACCTTTTTCTGTTTTTTTTTCTCTTTTTTCTTCACAATTCCATATACTCTATNTGGATTTTGCCGTGTATGGTTCTTGTTTATATGAAGTCAGTAGAGTGAATTCTGCCACAGAGCCACTGTGCTAACAACAACAACAACAACAATTTATTAAGTATAAAACTTTTAAAATGTAATAATATATAAAGTAATTTACTGTTGCTGCGATAAGGGACTTTTCATCAGTTCATGCTAGAACCTGTTGATGTTTTGTAAGGAAGTACATAACAGAAACAGAAAAACATATAAAACACCACCATGCATTTGAGATCTCATTTAGGCGACTAGAATATTTGTGCTTTTATTTGTTAAACAGATTTACCATTTTTCTGTGTTTGTGTTTTCTTTCAGATTTTTTCATTACAAACATTGGAGCGGATACGTAAACTACAGCCAGGCTCAATCATTGGATTACCAGTGACTTGTTTAAAGTACCATCCATGTATTGGTCATAATGTTCTCTTTTCTGCATGTATGTTCCGTATTTGTTCTCCATGATGTATCATCAGAAATCTATTAATGCATTTGTTTTGTTATTTTCTTTTTCTTTTGGTAAATTTGGGTTAAGTAAAAGACCATTAAAGAACAAAGAATTAAATACAAAAAAACTATGAAAGAAATACCGATAGGGTACTAAATAATTAGGAATTAGGAAAACACACTTTTTTTGCCGCATTCCTTGTTCTTCAGGGTTGTGTGTATCAGACCTGAATTTAGTAATACAACTATAAATTATATATATATGGAGTCTGTGTTTCGGTTTTCTTGTTGAATACCAGTGCGCAATACATGAATGCAGAGAATGGTATATAGTAATGAGAGAAGGGTCAAAAGATTATACTTTAATTTCTACTGAGTCTTGTAACTCTCCTCTTCCTCTTCTTCTTATATATATATATATATATATATATATATATATATATATATATGTATGTGTTATATATATATATATATATGTATGTGTGTGTGTAACAGATGACGCAATTTACGTTGCTTTAAGTTGCAATTTATCACTTGCATGGCACTTGTGCAGTGCGTCCTTACACAGAAATTCAGTGGTTGCCTTTAACCAAATTCAAGTTTATTTTCTCACAACCCTGGCAGCCTAAAAGACTAAATAGATAAAAAGATGAAACAATTGATAAAATTTTGATCAAAATAAGGTCTAACTCTTTTCGCTGAAGTACTCTGTAGTCTGTAACAAACTGAACAGGACATTGGGGATTAAAGGCAGTCACAACTGTATATTTTGCTGTCGTTTTGAAATAAAGTAAACCATGCAGGTGGTTTAGTATTGAAGAACGTTGTATAAGTGAAAAGAGGCTTCTTTGTTCATTTCTAAGTGAAATATGAAATGCGAGACGTTTGTAATTGTTTTTTTAAGTGTCACGTATTTTTCTCTCTACTTATTTTTCTTATCCTATTTTTTTTTGCCATAGCATCCGGAGGATCGATATCGGCCTGGGATATGAATACTTTTAGTCATTCTGAGACAATCAATGAACCTGGAAACGAGATTAGTGCCTTAGATTTTACAAGTGATGGTCAATGTTTTGCAACTACTGGCAAGGTAAGCATCATTGATACTTTGTTTAATAAATTCGTTTCATGATTTTGAAGTGTAGTGTAAAATATAGAATATGTCAATGGAGTACAACAGAACCCTAGTATTGGATGGTAAGCTTATCATGCGAAAATCGCCGGGCTCGTATCTCGCCTAGATTCTGAAATTACTCGATCAGCTGATTTACTCCAAACAAGTTGGCAATTATAAAGTTGTGCCATTTGTTTGGATGTAGTACTGGTAATGGGATTTAATAAGCTCAGGAAAATGTTTTGTGGCACCCTTTACTTGGAAGTGCCTTTCATCGCTGCTATTATTTCCTAGCAGTAGTAACCGAGTGGTTAAATTAACAGCTTATTATGGAAGAGGTTCCTGTTTGGAGCCAAAGGCACATCTCTGAGAGTGCAACGCCCAGTTAGTTTCCTCATTTGTAAGTGGCATATTATGTGTGTGTACATGTTTTTGAAAATAGAATTTGTAGAGGATAAAAACAATAAATATGAAGATTTAAAAAGTACAAAGGAGAAAAAATCAAATGAGAAAAGTAACCCTCTGCATTAAAGTGTTTACAGCCTTGTTTAGAGTGAAAGAAGAAGCAAAAAACCTCCTCAAAACAGATTGGGTGATGTTGTCTGAAGTAATTTTTCAAACAACTTTACATTCTACACAGAATGAGGTTAGTTGAAAATAGGGTCGTATGGGACGTATGCCAATTCTAAATTATATATAAATTATAAAATTATAAATAAATTATATGCACAGGAATGGAAATCGTCTTTGAAAAATAAAATCATTTGATGCCCAACTTTTAATAGTTTGCAAAAGAAGGACTTTTATCTCATTATTATTTTTCAGAAATGCAATTCAATATCACTGTTAAAAGTAAAGGATAATGTCACTGTGAAACATAAATCGTTATCATGTTTTAGAAAATATTTTTGAAGGACGAGAGTTGCAATTTTTTAAACTAAGAGGAGAGAATTATTAAGTTGCATTGAATTTGTTTCCAGGCAGTTGCTATAATTATCAACATAATCNCAGAATGAGGTTAGTTGAAAATAGGGTCGTATGGGACGTATGCCAATTCTAAATTATATATAAATTATAAAATTATAAATAAATTATATGCACAGGAATGGAAATCGTCTTTGAAAAATAAAATCATTTGATGCCCAACTTTTAATAGTTTGCAAAAGAAGGACTTTTATCTCATTATTATTTTTCAGAAATGCAATTCAATATCACTGTTAAAAGTAAAGGATAATGTCACTGTGAAACATAAATCGTTATCATGTTTTAGAAAATATTTTTGAAGGACGAGAGTTGCAATTTTTTAAACTAAGAGGAAAGAATTATTAAGTTGCATTGAATTTGTTTCCAGGAAGTTGCTATAATTATCCACATAATCGACCCTACCCAATTTGCTATCTGCGCTGGATACCTATTATTGCAATCAAGAGGAGGATTAGTTTGTAGAAATTATCTGTTTAAGAACATAGCAGACAGGGCGTAGCTGGTAGGGTAGAGTGATATGAAAATCTTATGATATGATTTTATGGTAGCTTACTATCTTACTATCATTTGTGCGAAATTAGTTCAGAGGATCTTATATTCCCTTGTCTTTTTCAGTATTTCCTTTCTGTATAATTGACTAAAACAACCTTAGATATACAACTAATTTTGTCTACAATAGGTACAAATGAAATTGAAACAGAGAAAGTACAAATTTTCAGAATTTTTACTTATTACAGCCCAATGGAAAAGTTTGATCATCGATCAAATCACACGAAAAACAAATAAACTTATTTGTTGAAAACTAAACTTAACTTAAGTCCTTGTTAATGCATCTTTGAGAGGCAGTTAAAAGAGATTTCTTGTAACTTTGTTTCAAGCCTCTGTACATTTTTGGATGTGAGAGATTACGTACATTTTTGAGTAGTAACAATAATTCTGAGGTATACCATATTTCAGTTTTTCTGTGGCATCTAGATTTGTAGCAACAAATACTCACTACTACCTCACTTAATTATTACCTGCCGTGCAACTTGTGATATAGTTCCTTGGTACTTTATGCCATTTCTGTCAATCTACAGAGCTCTTACACAGAGTAAAGGGTGATCTGGTTGACAGATAAAAGTGTTAGCGTTAAAGGGAATAGAAAAGAGACGAGAGAGAGAGAGAGAGATGCACTGGAATATGGCCTGCATTACATGTCATTATTTAGGTAAATTCCAACACAGTACGTGGCTACGTAAAAACTGAAATATCTGTTCCATTTTTTTTATTAGAGTTGTGTTTTGCTAAACCAAGCCATAGATGTATGGTTTTCGGTCTTTTACCCCAGTATATTTAGCCATAATCTTCTAGATAAATAAATATTACTAGCTTTTGGCAAAACATTACCTAATTTTACATCATCTCACATAATTTTACGTAATTTTTTATAATATTGGACATTTTTTAATAACATTTTGTTCTTGGTTTTATATTTTCGCATTTGGACCCAACTTAATTCTCTTTAGAAAATTTCACTTTGAATGTTTGTTTTTTTAAAGCCATGTTTCTCTGTATACACGCAAATTTTTTAAATAGTTCATGCAGCCACATCTGGCCCTGATACTGAAAATAAAGTTTTGTAATTGTTGAATATTGTTTTCTAAATTAAGGTTAGGAAAAATTAGACAGTTTATAGGAGTTTAAAGAAATAATATTCGAGATATTTCCATTCCTTGACTTCTTCGTTCACCACGTACCTATCCTATGTATGACTAAGCACTGCAGCACTGGCTGCAGTGCTGTATAGTGTTCAAGCCTGGGGAAAATGACAGGGAACAAAGTGAGAAAAATTGAATTTGTGTGGCATCATTCACTCAGAAGAATGATCTCACCTGAGTTTAAACGCCAAAATGCTCCTACTGAGTACAGCCAAACCCATGTAAAACGACTACTTAAGAGGCCACATAGAAGTGGACGTCTGGGACAAGTGATAATCTTATACAGCAGCAATTATGTATATCAGGAGTAGCTCGGGCGTGTCCACTGACGGTCGTTTAGACGAGTGGTCCTTTTTTAGAGTTGGTCATTTAAGCTGGTATGACTGTACTCCAAAGCTTGCAAAAATTTAAGAAATCCAATAAAGAAGCCGAGGGAGATACAGCAAAACCCGATGACCTTGATTGGTCCTTTATATTCAGCCACGACCATCAAAGAAAGATAACAAAGACCTCAAGCACTACTTGTTTCTGTGATAAACAATATCTTCAGTACATTATCATATAACAGGAAATAACTCATTTCGTAAACAACTACTTTTCGCAGTTGATCGTCAAAATATGCAAATAATCGATGGGTAAAGTTTGAAAAAAGAAACATCATTAAATAACAAATACATCAGACAATGCAAAATTAAACTGCGTTTATTGCGTTTATATTTCACCATTGATGATGATGATGATGATAATAATAATAATAATAATAATAATAATGATAATAGTAATAATAATAATGATGATAATAATAATAATAATAATAATAGTCCTTTGTGGACTCGTATTGCTCTGCCACTCAATAATAATAATAATAATAATAATAATAATAATAATAATAATAGAAAACAATTTTATTACAATAATTTGGGACTTCACTATCCAAACTGACAGAACTATTCAGGCAAACGGCCAGATATTGTCATTAAGAACCATCAAGATAAGACCTGCTTCCTCATAGATATGAGAATTCCTACTGATAGTAACACATCATTAAAGATATTTGAAAAACTTAGTAAGTATAAGGATCTTAATATAGAAATAACAAAGATGTGGCATCTAAAACCCACTACAATTCCTGTTGTTGTTGGAACTCTTGAAATGGCAACAAAAAATGCACAGTATTATATTGACCAAATCCGTGAAATAACAGAAGATCACACATCTTGTATAAAATTCTTTCTATGTAGATTGTAGCCTCGTTATTCTTTCTGTTGCTTTAGGTACCAGGGTGGGACTTGGCACTGATCGTATTTAAACAAAGTAAATTCAAAACATAAATTATAACAATTATACTACTAATGTTAGACTATTTGTAACTTTGATTTTCTTCCTTCTTAATATTTTTCCTTGTTAGGATAAGAATGTAAGATTGTACCAAACAGAAGGAATGCAGCTGAAAGAACTTTATCATGGTATTGATCCCCTCGAAGTAGAAAGGTAACGGCAACTTTATGGGCATTGTTAATATTCAATAGATTTCTTGAGCTTAACATTGGATTTCAGAGAGTGTCAAATTATGGGAAGTAGGGAGTAGGTGCGATTGTCTGTGGCTGACAGTTACATTCGTGCAGTAAAGATAAAGAACATTCATAGGCACATCAAGAAAATGTTATGATATGTAATTTGGTTGCAGATTTTGATTACCATCTTGACACACATGTGGCTATCCATGTGAGTAAAACCAGTAGCTCGATTTAGATTGCAATACTTTTACGCTATGTAATAATGAAACATTATGACACTTAGTTGCCCAGTAAAACTGATCTGTTATCCCACAACTCTTTATTGGGGTTGTATTTTATGGTAAAGGACTTGAATCAACTACGAGTAAGGTAATTCCAGCCAATATTAACAGGTGTCTGTTAGGTAATATCCTTGCCATATCTTCAAATTAATCTTTAAAGATACCAATGAGATGTATTCGTACATAAACTTTCAGCTCGCTACTCCAAACGGTTTCGGTTACTGTATATGAAAAATTGAATTATTCTCAAGCTAGACATTTTTCAATGTGGGACCATCGGAAGGGAGGCAAGCTGAGACCTAATCTAAACAGACTTCTCTCAACAATTATGTCATTTCACCCGATAAATACTACATGGAAATTGTTTTCATTTTTGAAAATTAAAACAGGAACCCTGTTTTAATTTTCGATATTTTCCGTAGGAAATACAAAGAATATTGTAAAAGGTTTTCGAAAATTTTTTTCGTGAAATTAAAAAAATACAATTTGGAAATTTGCGGTATTTATTATGAGCCACATGAAAATTACATAGACAAAACGTTATTTCGCATTCATACATATAACCAAACCATTTTTGCAGCCTACCACCGACACTACTTAATCACAGTACCTGCCTCTAGATTTCTAAGCCTTGAACATCACAACAATGAAGACACATTTTTGGTTGAGCTTCATCGCTGATCTCAAAATAAAAACTAGAAAGGGTTTCTGTTACTCGTACAATGAAGACATAAAAAATAAGTGGTGGTTATAGTGAAAGAATAAAGCTATTAATATGAGAGCCCTTCGGCACGATGAATGCTCCTGAAACGTGAGTGGAAAAATAAACGAAACTGACTTGCAAGATAAGAGAATAAATTTGCAGGATGCTGAAAAGCTTATGTGATAAATATACTGTGGTACTCTTAACAATTTAAAGGACTTCCTAGACCTTAATATTTAGCTTAAGCTTTCTTCCTTGTCAGGACAGTAATATTTTTATATAAAGCAGAGCTTGTGAAAAAAATTCCCAATAAGTCCCTATGCACACTAGGCGTGAGGAAAAGGAGGATGAAAAAATTAGTAACTTACCGTGAAAAGTTCTCAGGTACTTTCTTTACGTCTAAGTTACTTCGTCCTCACTCCCCTTCCTGTCATTTCTCACCCCGTTTCTGCAGCGCTTCTTCGATTTACGTTTTTTGCAACCATACGCGCAACACTGACTTCCCATATATTTCTTAATTGTTGCTTAAAATTTCCCAAGTATTTTGGAACTTCCAATATGACGTCGAGTCAGAATCATATGACTCAAAAATTGTGGACCGATAGAAATAGGAACCTCAATCCAGTCTTTACTTTGAGGTCAGTGAGTTTCACTAAAGGGCAATTTTCCTTCAAAACCAGGAGCATTTTATCTCCAGGAGCAAAAACGAGAAGGAAAATTGTAAAATAGTAGCAAAGAGAAAGAATTGGAATTATAATAAATAACATTTTCCACTTGTTATTCTTAAAATCCGTGATGTAGATTTAATATATGTTTATGCATTACTCCTCACCCAACAGTGGTACATATTTTGGCCATTAAATAAAAAAAGGATACTTTAATTTAGTGCTGAGTTACAATAGGTCCTATTTTGATCCGGGTGATATGGAAACATAAATATATGCAAGTATATTGTGAGTCGTATAAGATTTTTATCTATATATGACATATTTTCCCTTGACTTTGTTATTGTAGTGATGAAGAAATTGCAGCGGAATCAGGTCATGGACAAAAAGTATTTGCTTTACGATTTCACCCAGAGGACAAAGACATATTTTTAACTGCCGGCTGGGATCATTCTTTAAAGGTGAATTTCCCTTTAGATACATATACGGAAAACATAAGGAAGTCCTCCATTAAATGTTATAAATACTCAAGTGTTATGAAACCCTTATTACAATACTTGTAATCAAATTTTTGAGAAATCACATTTTTGATATATCTGAAGTTTATTGAATGCAAGTAACGAGTATTTTACATTGGTACTTTCAATAGTAGCTCACTCTAACGCAAGTGACCATTTTTGTTCTTTTTTGTTTCCAAACATTTGCTGTTGTTTACTCCACTGGTTATCATCATACGAGTAAATGCTTTTAACCAAAACTATATTCTGACTCGATTTGATTAAACTTACCAGTTAGCTTCCTTTTTAGCTTGAAATCCAATTGATATACGAATATCTGTTCCAAATTTCTGGCATTTTGTTATTCAGTTAATTTATCTTTTATTTCTGTTAAGAGTATATCAATAAAATGTGTGTTCTTTTACCCTTTACAGTCACACTTAACTTAATATTTGAGAAAACCTTGATGTATTTTACTAGATTTGGGACATTCGTGCAGGCGGAGCAGTACGGACAATCCATGGCCCATTCATATGTGGAGATGGATTGGATATTTCGGGAAATGAAATCCTGACAGCTTCTTGGTTAGCAAATGATGCCCTGCAGGTGAGTAACTTTTCAGTCAACTGTATTATTTTGTTTGCGCAAAGAACAGTCCTGAGTATTTTGTTGTTGTTTTTTCTTCAGTCGATTAGTAGAGAAGAAAGGATGATGAGAAATGAAATAAAATCTTTGAAACTGAGTATCCCATTCCCAATTTTGAAACATTTAATATTTATACTACCCTAGGTAAAACTAACAGTAATAATAACTCTATCCAGCATGAGTTTTCCCTGTTGTAAGTTTTCATTGACTTTGCGAACATGAAATTATTTTAATAAACCAGGTGGTTCTTTATTGCCTCCAGAGCTGTTCCACGTATCCATTGGTGCTTTCTTATTTCTAGGCGATCTGGCTGCAGCAAAGCTTTAACGTTAATTGGTCTCCTGAAAATAGTGAAATTGGCACTTTTTTGAAAATTTATTTGACCGGACTTTACTCCATCGATAATCACGCAACTCTTTAGCACACTATGTAATGTATTTGAAATATCCTACCTTTACCATACATTGCCAACTTCTTTAAAACGTATGATAAATCTATAGATTTAGGAAAAGTTAGGCACAGCTTTTCAGTACAGTTTAAGAGATTGCAGCATTTTGGTCTGTTATCCCGCTTTCCTTACACATTTATTATATGCACTACTATACACCGTGGCCCTATGGCTTGCCTAGTAGCTGGAAGACGTATTTATTTGCCGGTTAGTAATATTGTTATATAGGTGTATATATATGATAATATTATATTATATTATATTATATTATATTATATTATATTATATTATATTATATTATATTATATTATATTATATTTTATTATATTTTATTATATTTTATTATGTTATAATGTATCTTATATTTGCGTATAGTTATTAGTGCTTTTGCAGTGTTTTTCATTCGCATTTAGCTGCTGAGAGTCAAAGCACATCCTGAATTAACACTCTAGTTTCTTTCTGTTTTATTTCTATATATATATTTACTTTTTTTTTTATATATATATATATATTTTTTTAGAGTAAAGAAAAGAAAACGAGTAAAGATACACAATATTTTTAATCCTTATTTGNTGCACCGATAGAAATAGGAACCTCAATCCAGTCTTTACTTTGAGGTCAGTGAGTTTCACTAAAGGACAATTTTCCTTCAAAACCAGGAGCATTTTATTTCCAGGAGCAAAAACGAGAAGGAAAATTGTAAAATAGTAGCAAAGAGAAAGAATTGGAATTATAATAAATAACATTTTCCACTTGTTATTCTTAAAATCCGTGATGTAGATTTAATATATATTTATGCATTACTCCTCACCCAACAGTGGTACATATTTTGGCCATTAAATAAAAAAAGGATACTTTAATTTAGTGCTGAGTTACAATAGGTCCTATTTTGATCCGGGTGATATGGAAACATAAATATATGCAAGTATATTGTGAGTCGTATAAGATTTTTATCTATATATGACATATTTTCCCTTGACTTTGTTATTGTAGTGATGAAGAAATTGCAGCGGAATCAGGTCATGGACAAAAAGTATTTGCTTTACGATTTCACCCAGAGGACAAAGACATATTTTTAACTGCCGGCTGGGATCATTCTTTAAAGGTGAATTTCCCTTTAGATACATATACGGAAAACATAAGGAAGTCCTCCATTAAATGTTATAAATACTCAAGTGTTATGAAACCCTTATTACAATACTTGTAATCAAATTTTTGAGAAATCACATTTTTGATATATCTGAAGTTTATTGAATGCAAGTAACGAGTATTTTACATTGGTACTTTCAATAGTAGCTCACTCTAACGCAAGTGACCATTTTTGTTCTTTTTTGTTTCCAAACATTTGCTGTTGTTTACTCCACTGGTTATCATCATACGAGTAAATGCTTTTAACCAAAACTATATTCTGACTCGATTTGATTAAACTTACCAGTTAGCTTCCTTTTTAGCTTGAAATCCAATTGATATACGAATATCTGTTCCAAATTTCTGGCATTTTGTTATTCAGTTAATTTATCTTTTATTTCTGTTAAGAGTATATCAATAAAATGTGTGTTCTTTTACCCTTTACAGTCACACTTAACTTAATATTTGAGAAAACCTTGATGTATTTTACTAGATTTGGGACATTCGTGCAGGCGGAGCAGTACGGACAATCCATGGCCCATTCATATGTGGAGATGGATTGGATATTTCGGGAAATGAAATCCTGACAGCTTCTTGGTTAGCAAATGATGCCCTGCAGGTGAGTAACTTTTCAGTCAACTGTATTATTTTGTTTGCGCAAAGAACAGTCCTGAGTATTTTGTTGTTGTTTTTTCTTCAGTCGATTAGTAGAGAAGAAAGGATGATGAGAAATGAAATAAAATCTTTGAAACTGAGTATCCCATTCCCAATTTTGAAACATTTAATATTTATACTACCCTAGGTAAAACTAACAGTAATAATAACTCTATCCAGCATGAGTTTTCCCTGTTGTAAGTTTTCATTGACTTTGCGAACATGAAATTATTTTAATAAACCAGGTGGTTCTTTATTGCCTCCAGAGCTGTTCCACGTATCCATTGGTGCTTTCTTATTTCTAGGCGATCTGGCTGCAGCAAAGCTTTAACGTTAATTGGTCTCCTGAAAATAGTGAAATTGGCACTTTTTTGAAAATTTATTTGACCGG
>RDPX01000206.1:640997-677729 GCA_003991215.1 Morbakka virulenta | reverse complement strand
CGATGACTATGGGTACTACTTTCACCTTCATGTTCCATATTTTCTGGAGTTCTCTCTTTAAATCCTGGTATTTCTCAACTTTCTCTTTCTCCTTCTGCTCTATACGGGTATCATATGGGATGGCAAAGTCAACGATGATGCAGTTGTTGTCCTCCTTCTTGATCAAAATTAAATCTGGCCTTCTAGCTTCAATTACATGATCGGTCTGTATGGTAAAGTCCCACAGTACCTTGCAAGTATCATTTTCAATCACACTTTCCGGCTTATGGTTGTACCACTTCTCGCTTACATGTACCCCAAATTTCCTGCATATGCCCCAGTGGATTCTTCTCCAAACCCAATCATGTCTATTCTTGTATTCTTTCTGCGCCATTTTGCTGCATTCGCTGATGAGATGATTAATAGTTTCATCAACCTTACCACACATTCTACATCTACTGTCCTCCCGCGTTTTGTCGATTTTGGCTTTGATAAGGTTCGTCCTAATAGCTTGCTCTTGAGCTGCTAGGATTATTATTATTATTATTATTATTATTATTATTATTATTATTATTATTATTATTATTATTATTATTATTGGTGGTGGTGGTGGTGGTGTTATATAAAAACAACGCTGTTTCTTAAGCTGTTTTTATGTCTTTAGAAGGCCAAACAAACAATGTTCTGTAAGCCCTACCATCTGCACAATTCCAGTCTTAGCTTTTAACTTAATTTTTCAAGCCATAGGTCCACCCCCGTGGTATTACAACCATATGGACATACAACTACTGGAATCACCTTTTTTCAAACCCAGTAGTGTATGGGAAAGAAATTTGTACATACAAATTTTGCATGACTGTTCTCCTTCGCAACAACTGTTTTCCTACCCAGAACGACAATATCAGTCCCCTGGCCTCTGAAATGGTAACACGTTGTGAAGCGAAATTGTAAGAATTGAGGAAGAAAGAGATCTTTTTAAAATCTTTAAGTTATACATTCAGGAGTACACCATGAGAGAAGTATCTCTTAGAACTTCGCCCAGAAATAGCACACATGTCATGACCTGATTAAGCTCATGTGTATGTGGTTTCCACTGAGTCCGTCAAGTTAAGAATTTGTAAAAGTAGTAACATTGAGATCCGAAATTAAAGCAGAGTGTGTATTCAATGTGTTGCTTAGGGTGAAAAAAAATTAAAAGGGGTAACCGGATTGAGATTGATAAAACCCCTCATTTATTTAAGTATTTTAAGCTTTTTCATTTAGTTATTTTTTCCTCCCCCAATTCCATTTCATAGATAATTTTTTTTGTTTGAAAATAGTATTGTTGAAGCTCTTTTGGAATATACCTGACACTAACGAAGAGTACTTTTTTTTATTATCTTTTCGACGACAGAATGGGGCTGAGAGGTCGTGAATTGATGTCAAGCGTCGGGAAGTTAATGATGCAAGGAGGGGGAACATTTGGGGTCTTTATGGGAGTCGGAACCGCAATTCGTTGCTGATTTCATTCGCAGGAGCTATAGCATGTGTGAATACAACCTTGGATCGCTTCATTTTCGCTTGGGCGCAAAATTTTAAGGGTTGACAGTAGCCCTGCTGTATGTCATTTTGACATGGATACATTCTTACAGAGAAAAGATTTATGAAATATCGAATGTAAGAAGTGAATGAACATAGAGAACATTAGATCTCCCTAGTTTGTAAGTATGGAAATCAGTTTGGTGAGGAAAGCAGGATGAACTTATAAAGTCAACATTATTTCCTGTATTTGATTTCTTTTGCCGATGAGTCTTTTTAATGTAATTGTTTTCTGCTAAATTTTTTGCTCTTTCTTAAGAGCCCTTCCAATTCATAAAAAACTGTCGTTTCCAGTCGTCGCCTTGCAAGCTGTTACAACACGACAGGATGCTTTAGTGATGCTGCGGTCTATTTTTTTTCAAGAAAAGCATTAAGTTCCGAATAAAATGCTAAAGGAATTTCTTATGTATTTTTTTGAATTTATTATATATGTATAGGAGTTAAGGATTGTATCGAAAGCGCTGCCCATCTCTATGCAAGCGATGTAAACTTTGATTTGTGATATTTGTGTCTTCGCAATGGTCCATATGTATACCCATACTCTGTTTGATGTACTGCGATTCTGTTAATGTAATGCTTGTTAATCTGCTAGTAAATGCCCGACCTTAGGTTAAATGCGACGCAGAACTATATGTGACAAAATCATTCGTACACAGGTTAGTGACAGGGCCTTTGGATATGCTAGGTTTCTGTACTGACACTAGTATGCCTACACCTAATCCTAGTTCCATTTCTTTTTGAAATGCTTCATTGAAGTTTTCTTTGATGGTTTCAATCAGTGCCAGTGGGTCATACTTTACTATTTCGATAGATATATTATCAATTCCTCGGATTTTGTTGTTATTCACTTCATGAAACTACCGCCTCATCGTCGTTGGAGTACTTCTAGAAATGTCATTAACTACTTTGTCAATCTCTTAGTTGTTATTCTTATATTTATCTGCTACACACAAGGATTTGTAGATGACATTTGTTGTAAAATTTTGAGTGACATTTATCTTTGAGATATTTTCTATTTGATCAAACTGACTTGCTGGTTTCATTCTTGGACCTTTTTTGTTTGAGTCGCTGCTTGATTTCGTGTAAGATCTTATTTTACCCATTTTTCGTCGCTTTGTACTAAATGATATTATGACAGCGTGACAGGCTTAGTCGACGTGTGATTTTTTTGTTTCTCGGACATTTCTTGGCTGTCTTGGTCGTGAATTCTTTGCTTCTTGATATGATATATATGTGTTTACCTTGAACTTGTACTTATTTTTTTATCATCCTCTTATTACTTTTACACTGCTGTAACTTAAATATTTTTTTTGGTACATTTTCATCCTTGAACAATGCTTTACAGTTAAAAGATGTCTTCTTTGTATTTTTTGCTCTCAAAATTAATTTGGATGGTACGATTCATAAAATGCATATTACTATGGAATGATCGCTATTTATATGCTTGCCACCGTAACGGCATCCGTCTGTTAGGACCTGTTTTCTGTTCTCTGGACGTATGGTGTAACCCATTTGGTTGTAAATATAAATAACTTTGTTGTTTACTTCTCTTACGAATATTCAAGCGGCAATATGACGTGTATGGTGGTTAAAAGCAGTTGCCGATGAAAAGCTCGTAAATATTGCAAAAATCAGCAAGTTTGATCACGGTTTTTCCTCTTTCCTCTTGAGTATTTTCAAAAAGGTGCTCTTTTCCCAGAATGTTTCCAATTTTTGGTTTTAATCACCTGCTATCAATTTAAGAAATGTCGCCGTTTTAAGTACAGATATAAGTTCCCTAAGTCTCTGTATGGCTGATCTAATACATCTATTATCTATTATTTTTCATACATTCCCTGGTGTGAGCTTATATATTAATAATTGTGGTAAGATTTCTTACTGCTGTTAGTTTCATTAGAATTGTCATACCTTCGTCTGGTACACGTGTACTTATTCTTTAAATGAACTTTCAGAGATGTTTCATGTTTTGGTGACATTCGTATTCTCTCTCGTTAGTTCGATTTTGTGAAACTAAAATTTTGTCGAAGACATTCCAATATTCGTGTACATGATGAGTAAGTTTCGAAGACANTTCCAATTTTTGGTTTTAATCACCTGCTATCAATTTAAGAAATGTCGCCGTTTTAAGTACAGATATAAGTTCCCTAAGTCTCTGTATGGCTGATCTAATACATCTATTATCTATTATTTTTCATACATTCCCTGGTGGGAGCTTATATATTAATAATTGTGGTAAGATTTCTTACTGCTGTTAGTTTCATTAGAATTGTCATACCTTCGTCTGGTACACGTGTACTTATTCTTTAAATGAACTTTCAGAGATGTTTCATGTTTTGGTGACATTCGTATTCTCTCTCGTTAGTTCGATTTTGTGAAACTAAAATTTTGTCGAAGACACGAAGAAATCATTTCCCTGGAGTCTGACTCAGATGGTAGGCGTATTAGGTATTATGAAGCAACCGTATCAACCATTGTGTCACCTAGAAGTGACAATGCTTTGGCATGAGACTCGGTTTTCTCTATCCCTATACTGAGAATTGAAAAAGCCATACCTGACGTATTTTCCGTACATGTCAGTGAGTACTTTAAAATAACGATTTTTTACATAAAGGTTTTTATTGGTACACAGAAAGGAAACAGCTTTGAAAGTTTGAAAGAAGAATGGTTTGCAAAAAGTGTTAGACGTTCCAGTAAAGTACTTGACCAGATATTTTTCAAGGATCAAAATCCAGAAAAGTAAAATGGGCGTACCTGAGATGAGAATCTCTAATAGTCTTTTGATGTAACAAGACGTTATTCCTCATTAAAAATATGAGAGGCTATCCAGTAAGGAAATTGTTGCGGAAAGGGAAAAGGTCCAGGCTCAAGTGGTCTGGATACGCTGGAAAAAGAAATCACTTGTTTGTGTGAAAAAGTATGGTTAAATTGAGGCTGCTTGTGCCTAATAGGAAAGGACGACGGAAGTAGATGACAACGGAAAAGATGTAATATTTTTATAATATACATTTTTGTAGTATCTCCTACTGTTGGCTCTTGAGTACCTGAAGGTGTAAGGAGCTCAGATCTCTTAAAGAATGGTGTGATAGAAGACCTGCTCTTTGGGAGTATGGAATTGCAGATCTTCCAAAATATCTCGAGCTCCTATCTTCTAACTCATTACTAAGTTATGAGTCCTTTCCCACCTAATTTTGTTTAACCTCTTCGAGAATGCTGTTGCAACGAATACGAGTTATTGTGAAGAGTTGCTTGTTCTACGGAGAAGGGTCTCTCCTATTTCAGTAAAAAAATTGGTTGAAATTAACAATAACAGGTACGAACCAAAGAGAGAAGTGAAGTTTAAGCTGAAATCTACTGCTTGGGCTAGTATCCGCGATTTCCTTTGATGTTCCCTGTGTGATAAAAAATATATTGGTGGTGAACATTATGCTCCAAATTTAGAGAAGTCATCCCAAGGTACATCAAGCAGGAAATCAAGAAAATAATTCAAGTCTGTTTTTTAAAAACTTCAGAGAATGCAAAGCACTGGTGCTTTTCTAAAACCTTAAAAAGTAAGAGAGCAAAAAACTAATGAAATTATCAGAATGATGCAGTTGAGCAAAGTGATTCAGTGGACATCAGTTAAAGGTAGAAGTAAGAAAGGGGTACAACACAGAAGGGCTTTGATAGCCATTGTCACGAAGTGTTGTTGTGTAGTCAGCAAGCTGTAATAAGCTTTGTGTCACAGAGAAATTAAGGGCATAAACCCCAGCAGCATCGGTAACACGGGAATGAACAACCCGATCGATGATGAATTTTGAAGTCTTAACAAACAAAGACGCTGGGTAAGGGAAGCTGCATAAGAGCTTTGTCATTTTTATCAGAAATAAACCTGAGAACAGAGGAATCTTTTGAAAATGGAGAGTGTTAAAGAAAGAAACCACAGCTAGTAGGGTGAAAGCAACAACCGAGAACATACGTAGGGTTAATTTTAATCTTTGAAATAAACTTCCCAATGCTAGTAATAAAGTGGGTTTTCAAATACACGACAAACTAATGCTTGCGGTGTAGGGAGCCCTTGCGGATGAGAGGAACAAAGTCAGGAGTAGGGAAAGCATTTTTGCTGATGAGAGGATCCAGAAGGATTTCAGAGAGGAAAAACATATCTGGATTCAACATCAATAAAGTTGCTACGAAGACCACAAATGCTAGTAAAGGGGATAGAAAGAGGCTTGCTTAGGTAAGTTTTAAGAGACAGATTTACTTTTTGAACATTTTCTGAGAATTGCTATGATAAGAATAAGGATGAGTAGATATTCAATGAGGGACCCACCCAGCACCAAGGCACAAGCCGTACCATATGCCACATTGGTATATTAAAACATTCGTTAGCGTATATCCTGTAACTATGTAATTAAAAAATGCATTAGGGTCTGACTACACTTACATTTACCTGCTGTACAATTGGGCGTACCTTAACAAAGTTAAAAGAGAAACAACGATATTGCTTTTTCGAGGCCAAAACAATCAGTTCTGCTTCAGATAAATGAATTGTGTAATATTAAATCGTGGTTTGACTCAGTATTTAACTTAAACTGGTAGTTGCAATCGATTTTGAGTTCTTGTCATACTCAACATACAAATATTGTGACTCACCTCTATGAAGGTCATACTGTTACATTCAGATTGAGAAAAATGTGTAAGTTTTTTCTTGCTAATTAGATGAAATATTGCGAGTACAGGATCCTTTTTTCTTTTTTCTCTCTTCTTCATCCTCCTTCCTCTTTATCTTCTTTTTCTTCTCCTGTTTTACTATTATTCTTGTTCAGAGTTGCACTGGACTATTTGCTTGGTGCACTCTCATCTCCAACATATAGGGTCAGGGTCCTGTGTTCAATAGCTCCCGTTCCTTTGAACCTCATTCGTAGCTGTTGTGATAGATTAATTTTGTATTGTTTTGATAAGAGCTGGGGTCTAGTTTGTTCACATTTGTTTGGCCACTTTATTTTCTTCAGGGTGTTTTTCAAAGAACGCTTTGTCATGAAATTAAATGCCACTGCCTTTTTTCATTGCGTCGACCCTAAGCAAGGCTAAAAGCCATTTCATTACAGCGAAAACCATGTTGGAGGATTTTGTTCATATACATTGCAATATTTTGATAATGGTTTCTTCCGTCTCTCAGTGCTATCCCTCAAACTATGTACGAACTTGGTAGTCTTCTACTTTGAGCAAAGGAAAAAGTAAGTTCAGAGAGATGGGTCGAACTGGAAATCTTTAATTCGGTAAGTTGATTAAAAACCAGTTGGCCACCATTATTTCTAATTTACAATCAACCTATTTAAAGAACTGGGTTGCCATTATTTCGAGTCGTATTTCACATACAATTATTACAGAACAAAACAATGGTCGTGAATTTCATATTAAAACCCAGACCCCTTGACTGAGAGCATAACGCAATCGATAAAACAAAATATCTCCTAAACGAAGTACGATGGAATGACAACAAGGACAACTGAAACTTGTGAAGGGAATGCAAAATCATCTGTTGATTCAACAAAGCTAAAATTCTCTTTTTTTTATTGAACAGAGTTACGATACTCCATAGTAAAAAGTATTTCTTATTATTATGCTTATTATCATAATTATTATCATTATTTATTATTACTTATCATTTTTATTGCTTTTTATCTTTTCTTCTTATTATTATTCAAGCGTCTTTTGCTTTCTATTTCCACTTTGCTCTATCTTCATCACTTCCTCGCGACTCGATCCAACTTGGTCTGTCTGTTTTTCTTTTTCCAGGTATTACCGTGCCCATAACTCTCTTTGTCATAAGTTTAGTCTTTCGACTTAACAGGTGTTTATACCACCTCAGGCATACATGTATACATTCTCACCAAAGGGTCTCACTCCTAAACTTTCTCGAATCNTCTCTTTTTTTTATTGAACAGAGTTACGATACTCCATAGTAAAAAGTATTTCTTATTATTATGCTTATTATCATAATTATTATCATTATTTATTATTACTTATCATTTTTATTGCTTTTTATCTTTTCTTCTTATTATTATTCAAGCGTCTTTTGCTTTCTATTTCCACTTTGCTCTATCTTCATCACTTCCTCGCGACTCGATCCAACTTGGTCTGTCTGTTTTTCTTTTTCCAGGTATTACCGTGCCCATAACTCTCTTTGTCATAAGTTTAGTCTTTCGACTTAACAGGTGTTTATACCACCTCTGACATCCCTGATCTGTCCTTTAACGTGCTGCCACATGGTCATTTGTTCTTTTTCATAGCTGCTGTCTCTAGTTTGCTCTCTTGCTTTGTCGTGATGGGGAGTGCTTTTACAGCATGTCATTGCTAGTTCTATGACTTTACACAAGGCCTTTTCTTTCACTTTTAATGGACCTTTTTTGTCAGTAAGGATTCCTGTGCAGTTATTTTAATTTCTCCACCCTACCTGCACTCCTTACTTATCTCTTGGTACCAAGTCGTATGGCTTCTATAGGTCGACAAAGACAAAGTGAAGGGCCCTCTGTCCTTTTCTGAATTTCTGCAAATTTTGTGTCTGTTATTGATCTCCCAGGCATAAATTCGAATATTTTCAACACTGACCCGTCCCAATTTTCAGCACTCTTGTCGCCCGACCTTCTCTCTACCCTTTTCTCTGATGTATTTTCTTTAACAGCATTCACTCGTGGTGCAGTAGCCGTATTCCATTTGTCACGATTATACATTCATGTTATCGAGCCTCCTTTCTGGAGGAAACTCTGGTTGCATCTGGATCCTCATCGGTGTCGCTCATGATTGAAATGGGGCAAAATTTTACCCTGGATGCCCTTTTGGCCGCAGCCTTCCTCCTCCTTTTTCCAGGTTTAAGATTAGCAGTGGTTCCAATGACATAAATGGCTGGGTTCTCATTATGATGATTACTTACTGACAAAAAGTATTTCATATTCTAATGCTGTTACCTTAAAAAACCTTGACGGTCATTTAAATAGTGTATTTTTAAAATTGATTGTATTCTGTTTATTCAAGATACTTTTCTGCTTATTTTTTAACTTTGAGTTCATCTTTGGAGAGAAGGTCTTATCCGGAAATTCTGCAACAAACCTCTCAATACTCCATCACTCCTTCTCCATGGCATAGCAAAGCGCGATAGAGACTGCGTTCTAGGTATCCGCTATCTCCAAGAATGGCCACAAGGTAAATGGCATATTTCCTGACCATTGGATAGCAAATATATAGTAGAACTAATGGAACAACACCAGTTGTAAATTAAGGCAGTTTATACCAATAATATCAAAGTAAAGCTGAATTTATGCATAGGATCTGTCTAGTGCAAAACTATTAGTTTTCAGGTAGTAGGATGTAGACTCCAGATTATTTTATGCTGTGTCAAACCATTGGCTCTGCTTTTCCTTAAAATATTGAATACTCTATAGTATAAATAGAAATCTCCATCTGTATATATGTATATATATAAGTTTTCCTAAGAGCTATCATATGGGCAGCTGTATATCTTTCAGGTCGGAATCTATTTTGCTTAGGTCTTAAATGTGTATCACCTTAAGGTTGAATTTGATTAAGAATCATCATGTTGATTACTTTGGTAGCAACCGAAGATAACAATATTCCCCAATGTTGTTTGACAAGCTTACATCTGCCATTTTAGGAATTGATATCATATCACTTTCTCCCAATTGGCTAGGTTTTTGACTATTAACGAGAAAGATATTGGCAAAACTGATTACAATATCATCTACATCAAATCGTGAAAGAATTAGTGAAATAACCCGTCTTGGTATCTAATTCACTTTTATCTAGGATAGTACTCACAGCCCCATCTTCATCAGAAATCTCTGGTGTTTAACCTAATAGTTCTTAAAAATAATCGTACAAGATTTTCACTCTTTCTTCCTTGTTTCTACCTTTCAATATTGTTCCGTTACTTTTCCCCAGTTATTTCATTACTTATTTTCCAGCTCTCTTGATTGTAATTAGTTTTGCTTGCATGTTCAATCTGTGATACTATGTAGTTGAGCTCGTCACCAAATACAAAATGATATGCTTCCTATGATTCTTGGCTTTTCTTATTAAGCACTTCTTCATTTTTCTTTGTAGGATTTATGGTGTAACACGAGTAAGAAGTATGTATATCACTTCTTATTAGTTTTACTCGTTTGTCCTCACTATGTTTCATTTTTTGCCGCGTGGCTTTCACGGGAATCAACTCCTTGGCACTTCGTTATTTGCTGTAATGAAGTGCTGGTGCTTGTCATCTTTGGTATCTGTTCAGTTTGCAGCATGGAAAATCTGTTATGAAGTAGCACAGAGTATCTATTTTGTAACTCTTGGTTTGACTTTAGGATGGACCACTCAACCTAATCTCTTCTTGGTGTAAATGTTTTAGTCCGTAAACTCAGTCTAAACTTTGCAATCAATACAGGGTGAGCTGACCCAACAAATGCAAAGCTTGAATATGCTTTATAGCTCTTCAGGCCTTTTTTTTCATTTTCTATTTATTAATTTATAGTTACTTTGAGATCTAGGGTTATTTATTTCAAACATAAAGATGAACAGTTTTCCTCTTTTTTCCTGTAATATGGTATTGGTAATAGTTAAATTTGCCTTTAGTGAATAGTCTAACAGAAATTTTCAATATCTATTTGTGCTTTCGTGAAAAGTGTAAAGTGTGTCTTCAGAGCCCAAATGTCTTATGTTGCTTAATCGTTCATAATGATCTGCTGCTTCAAGAGAACCTTCTACAGGAGCATAGTATACTATGGCTGTAGTTGCTGGATTCCCACTGAAGTGGGCTACTAGTATGACTACTGAATGGTGTTAATTCACCTGTTACTGACGAGAATCTTTTAATCAACAATCCAAGGGCTCCGATCGATGCATTATTTGTTTTTCTGACTGTGGATGTTGTTATGAATGTAGCATTTTCTTTTTCATGATATTCTAGCGGATCCTGATAGATAATTTTATGAGTTACGACACCAATAATGTCCATTCTATTTCTGTTAAAAGTTCTATTTGTTCATTATGCTTATTTTTATTTCGAATATTTTGTACACTCAATTCTGCTGTAGTGAAATCTTTCTTAAGATTTTTTTATTTTGAATTTTTCCTTAAAACTGTTTCTATTAGCCATTTTACTTCCAGAAGGATATAAGGATGTACCTCTATTAATTCTACTATCACATCACTAGAACGAGAACAGAATTCAATTGATGATATAGTAGGGGCTTTAACCCTAGCGCCGTTAGTAACGTTTGCCATAATTGTTGTTTGAGCTTTTCAGTTGCTTTTACAATAAAAGGTCAACCAAATTAATAAATAGGTACTATACAATCAAGTCCTCTTGAAGTCAGCTTGCTAGACAAATGGACCCAATCATATTAATGATAGCTATCGGCGTAAGATGTACCAATATTCCAGTTTATCGGAGATCACCACGTTTACTGCTGGAAGCATCCATATCACCATTAGTGATGAGTTTTGGTCTGGTCCCTACCTCTCCACCTGTTTGACTTTGGTGACCCTACAAGGAGGAAATATCTCAGCCAGTACAGCCTTTGAGTTATTGGAACACACAAACCGCTCTACCACGGCAAGGAAGTGATGAGAAGGGTTGCAGCTTGTAAAAAAAACCCCCAAAATACTTGGGCTACTATTCATTATAAATATTAAATAAATCAGTCAACCAATCAATAGATAAATACCATAGTTATCTGCAGTATCAATCAGAGCTAGGTTCGCAGCAAAAATTATTTCTGTAAGCTTGAGAGGTCATGTATGAATTGTTAGGAAATCAAAACAGCCAAATTTTTAACTTTTCGGACACAATTTTTAGTTTGACTAATATATCAAGTCATTCCTTCCCTCCAGATTATAAGATATGTATGATTTATCAATTGACCAGATAAGGAGTGTAGAATATGTAGACATCTACAGCTGAGTTCAAATTTTTTAAAAGTACTTATTGAAGTTCGTATTCAGACTTAATCAAATTCAATCTCTTGGTGAGCGAAATGAAAATATCCAAATAAAAAACAGCACAAATGACCCAAATAGAAAATACATGCGTTTACCAATTATATTTTCATATCCCACGAAAAACTCACCTTTGGTAATATTGGTAGAAACAAATAAGATTTTTAAAATGTCCACCAATGTTAATAATAAAATTAAAGAAGAAAAGAAAGATCTAAAGATCGATAAAGCATAATGCACTAATCAAGCTCCAGTTAATTAAAATATCAAGCTTCTTAATGCCTATTAAAATTAATCTCACTATTCCATGCTGTGTCATTTGTAAGTTATTTTGCCCTGTGTCATTGCTAAGCTGTGGTAATAACAAAACATTAACCCTGAATTCAAATTGGGGTTGGCCTAATTTTCCCTCTTAACCACAACATTTTCCCCCTAAAGATGATAATGATTCATTAAAAACAACTTATAAAGATAGCTAGATAGCAAAATATGTATAATATCACAGAAAAACGATGATAAAGAAATTGGAACTGAGAGGGCGGTATCCTTGGATGTTGGTAAGCCACTTTTTCCTTGTCGACAGGCTATTGGTATCTTGACTTAACCTTTTCACTCAGACGAAAACGGAGCAATGAAGAAAAAGCAAACTGAAATTGCAACGAGCTGCAACTCGACGAAATCAATGTGAAATTGACTGCACACGTGCATTTAGAAACTAATAACTAAATACATATAGAGTAATTTCCAGCTTGTGAGTAAGGATTGATGTAAAATATTGATCATGTCGTGAGTCGTAAGCTCTTTCTGAGCTATGTTTCGAGAAAGAATTCTCTCAGCTTCAGGGTACTAAAGTAATGAGGCAAAGCCATTTTGTACTTTGAAAATGCGGACGTCCTTGGTGACAGGGATCGAATTGTGAGGAGTGGCGTCAAACCTATCTTGTGTTTGTTGTGGTTCTTTTCTGTAATGCTGGATGCCATATTTATGAAAGAGTGTAAGGTATGATGTCGATGTGATTGCTATGTTGCAGGGAATGGATGGTTTGAATGGTGTGGATCAGAAATGGAGTTGCAAAAGAAAAGAGCTCTTACAGTGCTCCTGTAGGGCAAGGAAAAGGCAAATAATTTTCCAGATAATTTGATTTTATCGGGGACAGGTCAAATAGAATTTATAACACAAAATTGCTAATAGGAAATCTATTGAATCAAATTGCTAGATTTGGGCTATTTTCGGCAAAGCTTTTTTTCCTAAGAATGATCTATAAGTCTTAATTTTATTTAACATTTGTAACAGCTGCTGCACTATTAATTTAACTAAAAGGGGAGACGAAATCAACTTGGAAGCTCTTAGAGCCACAAAGTCACCGCTGTGGGTTGGCTGAAAAATAATGAAAGCTGAGCTTTAGATTGTCGCCTTTGTTTTTGCTGTAGTAAACAGCAGTGCGATAAGCTCTTGTCCTCCCTTTTCTTCTTTTCCAACTTTCCCTTCTTTCCTTTCCAAAATTCCTTGAAGTATTTAAACCAAACTTGTTTACTGGTACAAGAATTTACACTATATAGCTTATCGTCGTTTCAAAGTTCCCCATGAGACTTCTGTATTATCCTTCTTCTGTGACAATATCCTGCACCAACAGGGAAAGACAAACAAAGCCTTAACGTAGTGAATTTCTTTGCAATTGCAGAAATAAACCCCACACTTTGCTTTAGGACACAGTGGTAATGGAAGCGTCAAAAGTCTGTTGAATGTTGTTCTTTCAAACAGCATCGAATAGAATGAAAAGAACTGTTTTCTGGGAGTGAATTAATTTTATGCAAGTCTTGCCAGGAGATAAAGAGCGATCAAATCATTAAGTGTTTTTCAATTTTATCGATCACAGGATACCCATTTCTGGGTTTCCCTGCAAGTGCCAGGTATTACACTTATTTTGCTAAGTCAACGTGGAATATTTGAAACGTTGCCAACAAGGATAATGGGCAGCTAAGATTCAAGAGTTGTGAACCATCGTTCTGTGCTATTTCAAGAAAACAGTGACTTATTTTAGAGAAAAAACTGACGACTGGATTGAATCCCAAATTGTCCTTATGTTAGAAGTACGTATAGATACCTTTATATCCGATTTAGTAAGTAAAATGTAAAAAATTGTAGTATTTGTTATGTGATTAAATTTGTTTTTAAATAAGATAATCTGAGTTAAATTTGGTAACCAGTGGTAACCATCCTCAATATGCTGCGTCAGGTTCGTGAGTTGTCTTGAGCACGAACGCCCTGGGCGAAAGCTGGGATGTTCTTGGATGAGTTTCTCATCAATGGTGGTGCTAATCCTTCCAAGTATCATACCTTCAAATAGTTTGTATGTAATACTACTTGTTGAGGGATCCTCTTGCGGTTCACACAGTCTTGGAATAGGTCCACTAGCCATCCTTTAGTAGTAGGGCCGATATGCTTCAAAAGCTCTGCAAGAATGCCATCAGTGCCCGCTGCTTTGCCATTCTTCAGTAATTTCAGAGCCTTCTCCAGTTCATCCAAATTGAATGGTTTGGTGAGAGCTCCATCTGAGTTGGTGGTACTGGATGGGATTTTGTATCTCTGATAATCCCCTGCTTGTCGTATGTGTGCGGGTTTCCCATTCAGTAAAAGTTGTGTAGCAATCTGGTTGGCTGTGACAGTGGATGTTGGTTTTACTGTGGTGGTATCATTACCAAGTCTCTTGATAGTACTCCAGGCTTTTTTGCTGTTATGAGTCAGATTCGTTGATTCTATCATGCGTTGCCAGCTTTATCTGGGTTGTTCTGCTATACTTTCAAGTAGTTTCTCTCCTAGACTGATGGTTTTGTCTGAGAAGGGATCTTGCTGGTAGGGAGACTTGTAGGTGTTAAACAAGTCGGACAGTTCTCTTGACATGCCTGGTATATATTCAGTCCGACATCCTCGGGGATTGTTTTTCGTGCAGACTTTTTAACTACATCGACAAAGGTGCTGTAGTTCTCTAATGTAGGTGGGATATCGGAGAGTTGCATGTCCACTTGCTTGGCAAAACTGGGCCAATCTGCCTTTGTTAGATTGAAGCGTCTGCGGAATGGAGTGTGTCGTACTTTAATTGGGGCACTAATGGATAGGGCAATAGGTCGATTTTGAATGTGGGGCATTGATTCAAGAACTTCCTTTGTACACATTGGGCTGATATTACGACTAATGAACCCGATGTCTGGGTTATAACCTCTTTTCCAGCGAGAGCTGTTAAATGAAAATGGTTGTTTCTTATCATGAACAAGTGTTAGTCCCTTGGCCTCTCCCCACGCCTCTACTGCAGCGCCATCATTGTTGGTCTCTCCATAACTCCATACTGTGCTATGCGAATTAAAGTTGTCGATAGTTAGGTGATATTTCCGTTTACAATTTGCCGGAAGCTCATTGAGATGGAAGCAGCTATTGGGTGGTTTGTAGACCGATGTGATTGTCAGATCTTTCAGGCACACAGTAATTGTTTCATTGTTATTATCACTGTTGTTGGTATAGGTTTGCTCAATGGGTAAGGAGGGTTTGGTAAATACTACACTCCCAAATTGTTATTGTGGGATTTCCGCAGCCAGAGTTTTCCCTTTTAAATAGGGTCGCTTACTGTTTTTGTCTCGATGTGTATCTTGTGCGCGTACGATATCATAATTTGCCGATATTTGGGCCAGTATTTCAGCTTTCCGGTCAGAAAATCCTTCGATGTTAAATGAGAGTATGGAGCACGCCGGTTCTGAAAAGAACCCATAGTTTTGATGACGTGCTGTTGCTGGGAGGGTAGTAGCTGTAGTTCGAGTGTTTGACACAATCAGCAAGCCGTTCGGCTTCGCAGAGGACACCGCGAGCAGGTTTGTGTCATGTCCTCCATTGATGTAGACCAAGACATGAGAATGAGAATATACTATAATATATGAGTAAATAAA
This sequence comes from Morbakka virulenta, assembly GCA_003991215.1. Classification (NCBI taxonomy): domain Eukaryota; kingdom Metazoa; phylum Cnidaria; class Cubozoa; order Carybdeida; family Carukiidae; genus Morbakka; species Morbakka virulenta. The sequence goes on along the minus strand of RDPX01000206.1, from coordinate 662,259 downwards.
TAAACACATTATACAAGCTACCAGAATTTTATGTTAGGCTATTTTCAATCTGTGTTACCCTCTTTGTCATAATCATTTCTCTTATTAAATACAAATAACAGTTGTAATGATCTGGACAGATTATCAGCGGAAGTGGCATGATTCATCAATACCAATTAAAATTAATGATCATCGCATTATTGTTATCATGCATCCAATAAGCAATTTTCATAATGGTCATATTGGGTACAGTACCAATTAATTTTATCTGTGAAGTTTTATGGTTACATCTACAAAAATAAACACCATCACTTGAAGTTCGGATATTAGTAAAGGGAAAACGCTATGTGGTGCAGGGGTACTGGCACTAACTCTATCTGCTGACCAATGGAAACAGACCTTTACAACACATTCAAAAGGGTAAAAAAATATATAAAAATTTGTAGTTACAGAACTACGAAGCTGACTTTTAGTTTATACACTATCATGCTNTAAATTAAAAAATAAGGTATTTTTTGGAAAAAATATTAAGAAAAGGAATTAAAATTATATAGAAAATAATTAAATATTATAATTTGAACCAATTTGGGTCAAAATCATTGCTTTTGGGTGCCTTCGCTATGGCTCCACAAACTGAGCTATGGGAGCCACTGTCTTTGGCAGATCATTTTGAAGCCAAATTCCCTGTCAAATCTAATTACCTAAAATACAACCTAGACTAGTTTTACAAAAGGATATCCGATATCCATAAAAGCCACGGGGACTGTTTTAATCTGAGTTTCATGCATCTTTGTTTATATATACTTATTTTATCTACAGTTTGTTTTTAAGCCAGATTTGAAATGACGTGTGTGCTTTCGGTTTCGTTTTTGTTATCATGCATCCAATAAGCAATTTTCATAATGGTCATATTGGGTACAGTACCAATTAATTTTATCTGTGAAGTTTTATGGTTACATCTACAAAAATAAACACCATCACTTGAAGTTCGGATATTAGTAAAGGGAAAACGCTATGTGGTGCAGGGGTACTGGCACTAACTCTATCTGCTGACCAATGGAAACAGACCTTTACAACACATTCAAAAGGGTAAAAAAATATATAAAAATTTGTAGTTACAGAACTACGAAGCTGACTTTTAGTTTATACACTATCATGCTGATTTGGTGCACTGCAACGTCAAAAATACCTGTCGACTACCCCGAGGTATAAATATAAATGGGTCTCTAAATTCTAGCACGCTATACCACGACGATTTACCGTCTGCGATCCTTATTTTGATATTGAAACGATATTATGCTTGACCACAACCGAGAGAAATCTTGTTCATGTAACCAAATTCTTTTTAAAGCTAAGTTATGCAACTAAGTATACCTTTTTTTGAAAAATAACTTGAGCTTGATATTGTCTTTATTGCAGTAATAGAGAAAAGACAGTTTAATTAGCAGTAACTAGAAAAGCACATAGAGAGTGGAAGCCTCTGCAGAGCAGCATTTTTCCTTCTCATATTGGGATGTCTACAACATATTATTCGTATTCATTTTAATGTATAAAATCAGATGCTTTATGTAATAATAATGCTTACACCAACATCCTCTCTTGTTACACATGTTTATTTTGTGTCACTTTTTTATTTTTACTCTGCTTCATTTTTTTAACTCAGTAGTGGTATCAACATTTCTTGAAAATATCATTCAAAGCCGTGCATAATGTTTAAAGTCATCTGCACACAAACAGATCACCACATAAACAATAAAACAACCAACCATGCAGACAGGCAGGCAGACAGGCAGACAGGCAGACAAACTGGCAAATGCAGGCGAAAGCATGACCTTCTTGGCGGAAGTAACTAGATCCACTTAAAATTGTTCATAGTAGACTAACAGTTTACATTTCACGTTACACAATTTCCACTAAGAAACCCAAAATAAATATTGCATAAAATCTCCACTGATATTCGATCCAACTGAGGAAAGGTACACTGTATTTCAACCTATAAAAATCAACCTTCGATGACCCTCTGTCATGAAGATAGGAGACTTTTCTTTGAGCAGTGAGAGTACTTCAGTCTTATCGTTTATCCTTGTTGGTTTCTTCATTTTCTTACATCATTCGATCAGTTGCGTTGGCGTTTTTATGTAAGGTCCTCGACACCATCAATAGATTGAAATAAACCTCAAAGCTGGACTTGCGAAAGTCAGCCATTGGTGAAGGCATGAAGGAAAACAGATTAGCTGTCTGTGATGAGATTTGAATCCCACGGTCATTTGATTAGTCTCAGACATTTGGCAACAGATATAAAGAGGTTAAGCAATTTTTCACAAAAAATATGCGTAATTGCTTAATATGAGAATCAATTTAGATCCAAGTAGAAGATCAGAAAAAGATCAAAAGATTTGGAATTTCTTCATCAAACAAGAAAGAAGAGCTCCAGCTAAGGTTCAGGTCGAAAACCAAAACTTTAACTTTCCTTTGCCAGTATTAAATTTAGATCAGGGAAAAATAAAAGAAATTTGGTTTTCTGACCCTTCGTTCAAGTAACCTTTGAATAAGTTTAATAACACACAAACTAAATGATGTTGTTCGTCAAAAGACTAATTTTTCATCTACCCAGGAAAAAAAATAAAGATCAGATCCTTAGTTCTGGATGGTAAAAAAACATTTGAGATTTGACTGTTGTAAATTATGATCCCATGGTTGCCTAAAATAAAAGACAAGCATACATACAGATAAAACGGCCATTAAGCCTGTGATTGTTTCCATAACCAATTTTCTTATTCGTTGATTTGGTAATTACTTATCTTCTTTCTTCGGTGGCATATTCATTCTAACTCAGGCTATCACAGTGCATAAAACTTTTCATAAAACTTCAAATACTTTAACTGCAGCACTGTGCAGATGTTACATTGTTTGCTAATTATTCATTGGCATGGCAACTTGTTATGATTAAGAATATGACGCAAACGTTGATAGGAATATGTTTTGAAAGACTTGTCTTAAAATTTAGCTGTTTTAGTTTACTATCTCCAGAGGAAAGGATGCACTACGTGTAATTTGTGCTATGTGCAATTCGTGCTACGTGTAGATCAGCCAAACTAACGATGTTCTGATATGCTCAACAAAACATTAACCCTTCTGGCTGGTATGTCATTCATCAGGAGTCCAGGCAGCATTGAGTAACATTGACTATGAGACAATACTTTTGCTAAAAGTGACTGACAACAGTACAAAACCTGTCAAGCACGTCTGCTTTCTTGTTACAGGTGGATAATTTATATCATGCAAGACAAGCATATTTGTTATGTGCCGTCAACAAGAAGAATGGTTCAAGGTCATGAAATTATTACATGGGCCGCGGAAGCACATTGATTTTAGACTGGCTAATAATATAGTGCCTCTGGCAGGGACCACCATGGCTGGAGGCAAGGGTTGAGACATTTTTTGAGATTTGACCTCTCTAGATTGGTAGTAAAGCGCCCTTTCGCACAGCTATCCAAATTCGAAATGACCCTCGAAATCTTAGGATTCCTGGACTGTTTATGAAAACTTGCCAAGTCAGGAAGTGAGTGGTGAGTTGGGAGTTAATTAATTAAAAAATTGCCTTTTATAAGAAAGAAATTAATTTAGGACACAATTTTTCTCCTTGGATTGTCATAAAAATTGAACATCTGTAGCAAAACGAGTGTATTTAAAGCATTGCTTTAACCAATTTATAAACCTGAAAAAAGCGAACACAAAAGAAAAACACAGTGCATTTTGTTAAAGAAGCAAGTATTGATTGTTAAAACTTTACAAATATGCCTCCTATTTTTTTAAAAAGACGGAGACGTATATATCGTTATTTCGAACATAACCATTGGGAATGTCAACAAGATCAATATTGTCAATGCGGGATTTGTTAAGGTTCAAAATAGTTATGCTGTCAAAACACTTTTGTAACATCGCAGCATGAACCCAGGTTTTGCTACTGCAAGCTGCTGAAAATTCTCTCTCTGCAGAGGCACTACTATTGACATTGACTTTTGAAGCACTTTTAATTGTTTCAGAAGCAATATTGGGTACTTGATAATAGCCGAGGAAATCGTCATGTAAATTTAGTTGCCCATCAATCCATCTTAGGCAAATTGAAAGTTATTCCATATTTTCAGTATCTGTATACTCATCAGCGATTATTGAACAGACGTTACATGGAGTATCTCTTATGTCCAGAACAATATTTCTCCAGATACTCATTGCCAATAAATTTAATATCCCATTTTGTACATCATGTCTTGTATAATCGCATTTCAGAAGACAAGAAATATCTTAGATCGATATCCCTTGACTTCCAAAATACCATGGAGTTGCTAATATAACAATCAAATACTTTTGGTTTGTTGCCATTCCAGTATTTATGCGATTGTTTGTCATTTCCACGATATTTCCTCATTGAGGTACAACAAATTCGTAAGTCAAGCTAAAGTTGTAGAACTCAGATTATTCATGTTCCTTAAAGGTTTCCAGAGCCTTTTTTCCAGGCAGAAAACCACTTTGTAACAAAAGTAAAACTTTTTTTGTCACAGAGCGAAGGGAATGGAAATTTTCTTGCTTCATGCAAAGGAAACAAAGACATGACCTTTTTGTTGGTCATAATGCAACCAAGGGAAATAAATAAACCATTTATGTTGGCATGATCTGAATTACTTTCCAGACTGCTTTTCCCAAAAAGTGAAGCTTCTAGAAGAATAAAACCCTGAATCAAATGATTTTTCATGAGTCGAGAATTTTTCGTTGCTATTGAAATTAGAAGCATTTGGTAGCAATTTCAGCAGCATCAGTTTCTTCAAAGGATGCTTCCACCACTTTACTGGCGCTTTCTAAAAATTGAAGAAAAAATTTTGATATCTAAGACTAACGGTAGCTTTAGAAAATTAAATGGTTCTGACTGTTTAATACCTAATAATTAAAAACTTGAAAATAGAATGGAAAAAAAGAACTACCAGTAACCCAGTGGTTTGGTTTTCTTTCTGAAATACTATGTGATAGCAGTACTTCTCTTCATTTTGTTGTCTTTTGTCTTTTACTGCTTACAATTTTTTAACACAGATCTTCAACTGTTTCTTAAAAAGCTCTTGTTGCATTCATTCTAACTTGTTAGAACAGAAAAGCAAAACTCCAGCACAATTTGAAACTTCAATGATCACGCGGATTGTTGACAATATGCGGTTTTAATAACATGTTTACAATGTATAAGAGAACCATCTGGGTAATTCACTTCGATTTTTTTCAATTCGATGACGAGTTTCCATACAATGGCTTCTTTCTTTTCGAAACGTTTAATTAATTCATTAGATTCATCATCTTCTTTTATCATTACCATACGGGGTGTTTGGTGAACTGAACCATTATGTGTTTTTCTGTCATTAGCAACCTGGGGAAGGTGGTTTGAATTATTCCCAAAATTCTGCATAAGGTTTACGATCCTTTGCCTTCCTCTTGCACGTTTTCTATATCTCATACCAGAGAGAATTAAATGTTACAGTCCTTGCCTTTTTACTGAGTGTCCCACAAATATCATCTGTCTATTTTTAATCCTTTCTAGGAAATCATGCTTACTTCCAATTCGTTTTAGCACATCATCATTTTAGACCCTGTCAATAAATGTGATGCGTAACATCCTGCGATCAGGCCACATCTCTGCTGTTTCAGTATGATTTCGAATTTCATTTGTCCAAGACTCGCAACCATAAAGAAGTGTTGACTAGACATAATCGTTCAGCAGGCGGACTTTGATCTTCATTAATAGTTTCCTTTCTGTAAAGAGGATCATCAGCCTGTTGAAAGCAATCTTGGCAAAACAGATTCTTTTCTTTATCTCCTTTTCAAAGCATGCATCTGTAGTTATCACTGAACCAAGATAATTAAAAGGTTATATTTGTTCACTTGATGTGCTTTCATGTTGCAGGTTACATTTAGGAACAGCCAATGCTTTTGAGATTACCATATGTTTTGTATCTTTTGTATTAATCTTCAAACCAAAACTTTCCCTTGTTTCCACAATAGCATTAAGAAGTCTCTGCAGATCATCAGATGATGTAGCCAGGAAAACCATGTCGTCAGCATATTTGAGGTTATTAATCTTACAGTATACAACCCTGAGGATTCGCATGTCCTTGTCATCGATTTGTATACTAGAAAGTAATTTTACCTAGATTGTCAGCAGACTTTACCAAAAGCCTCCTGATAGCCTAGGAACACCATATATACGTCCTGTTGATATTGAATTGCTTATTCACCAATCATTCTTTGGGTAAAGATTGCATTGACTGTTCCTTTATCGTTCATAATGCCAAATTGAACTGATACAATTTCTAATAGTAGCTTTCTTTTTCTCATATTGTAAGATGATGTTTAACAAGATCTTCAGAAGACAAGACATCAAGCTTATGGCACGATGGTTTTCACAGACTAAAGTATCTGGGATCTTAAGCAGAGCAATAAAGACTGATTTTAGCCTCTATTTGGATTTCTTCCAGTATCGTAGATGTTTGAAATAAATGTTCAGACAACCTCTACACCACCTTCCTTAAGAGCTTGTAACATTTCTATGTAAACGTCATCTGGTCCTGCGGNTAATGCCAAATTGAACTGATACAATTTCTAATAGTAGCTGTCTTTTTCTCATATTGTAAGATGATGTTTAACAAGATCTTCAGAAGACAAGACATCAAGCTTATGGCACGATGGTTTTCACAGACTAAAGTATCTGGGATCTTAAGCAGAGCAATAAAGACTGATTTTAGCCTCTATTTGGACTTCTTCCAGTATCGTAGATGTTTGAAATAAATGTTCAGACAACCTCTACACCACCTTCCTTAAGAGCTTGTAACATTTCTATGTAAACGTCATCTGGTCCTGCGGTCCCCACTCTACTTCAGACAAGTATTGGAGGTCTAGCATATGAAATTCTAAAAAGATGTCATCTGGCTGATGCTCATCATTAAACAACTCTTAAATATACTCTTCACAAAGTCTTAATACATTTTTCAGCTCATGCAGAACATGTCAGTCAGGAGCCTTAATGCACTTAGAGGGTGGATTTGATCTTTTACCTAAAATGTCCTTTATTTTTCCAAACGTCTCTTTAAAACTGTGTCTTTTGTTTTCGACTGCTTTACAATTCACTTCTAACCAGGTTTCTTTGCTTTCTGTGCACTTTTCTGGAATTAACATTTGATTAGTCTGTACTGTACGTTGTTAGATTTTGATATCAAGTGAAATCGTTCTTTCCTTTTAACAGCTGGAATATTAGCTGTAGCAGGTTTCTGGATACTTCACTCGAATCTCTTGTACTGCTGTTCTGCATTATTTGAAGTTGGACGTTTCTTGAGTACATCTTCCTTAAAGCTCTTCTTTATGCTTCATTGGTTTTCAAGACGCCAAAATCAGACTTGGGTTTAATGCTTGGCTGTTTCATTTTCTTTAAAGACAGTTTGAAACTATCTATAATTGGATTGTGATCAAAATCAATGTTTGTTCCTGGATAGGCTTACGAGTTCTTGACTGTATTTTGAAAACGTAAGCTGATTGCAATGTAGCCTATCTGATTGCGCGTTTTGTCACTGGTACTCATCCATAGTCTTCTGGGATGGGTATTGAAGAAGGTATATGTGATAATAAGGTCTTTTTCTTTGCTCTAATCAACAAATATATTTCCACGATCATTTTTCACACCATGGTCAAACAAACCTAGTACTCTACCATCTCTTTCCTCGCCAACTTTGGAATCCATAACAATCTTGACCTCTGTTTACATGTTGACAATATCTCACTGAGTGAGTCATAAAATGCTACTATCTCTTCTGTTGATTTCGACGTAGATACATATGCAACGATGATATTAATATTGAATGAACTAGTTTTCAGTTTGACTAAAAGCATTCTTTCATTATTAGGTCAGTTGGGCTGGACTGAGTTTGCAAAATTTTTACCCAGAATCAAACCTACACTATGTTGATGATTATCTCCCCCAGTAAAAAGGATCCGTTTTTCATCTTTTTTGAAATCTCCTGATTTTGTCCATCTAACTTCAAACATTCCTAAGCAGTCAATATGAATTCTCTTCTTTTCAATGGTGACGTTTTTGAGCTTTCCGGGTTGATACAGTGTAAGGACATCCCAAGTCCCGATTTTCGGCAATTTTGACCTTACATTCGTAATTGTGGACGTTTGATATGTATTTACAGTAATTGGATGATTATCACGATGACCCAGTAACTTCAGTGCGTCGTTACTGAGCGCGACGCCCTTCTTTGACATTGGTTGTCTATAAGTGGTCCCGTTAACGCTGTTGATACTAATCATGTATAGAGTTGTATCCATGACTTAGTTAACTGGGCTGTAATACTGAAGTGAGAAGCCCATGTTACTTCTCCAGGGTAGACTAAAGTAAACCGCCATTTCTCTTCTCGATTGTTCATCCGCTGTTACCACCTTCTACTCCCGAGGTTGTAGCTCTTCTCCCAGCCTGGTCTTTGGATTTGAATTCCTCAACAATATTGCCTTTGTCCTTCGGTTGTATCCCTGACCATGGTGAAGCGATATACTCCACAACACTGAGGCCTTATCAGAACTTTATTACTACCACTGTAGTACCCAGCCCCGCACAGTGGACCTGCCAGGCAAGAATTACCAAAGTGCAGCATACAGAACAAGTCTCTATCCCACCTTTGGTACGGTTAACCTCCTTGTTTGATACCAAAGGAGGAAGGCATTGCTCCCTTGGCAAGAGGAAGACAGAGTAATCAGGTAAAGAAAAATGTAATGAAAGCATCGGACCAAGGACTTTTAGTCAGACAGTCAATGCAGTTTAAGTGAATGAGAACAGGCGTGACAAGACGGGGAAGGAGGATTTATTTATTAAATTCCGGCCTGTGTATAAAGAAAAAAATATGGAAACATAGAAATGATTTATTGATAAAAGGAATGCTAAATTCAATTGGATTATTTAGTTTTAGGAAAGAAGCCATCTTAAACACCCTAATGCTATGTGTCACCCAACATAATTGCTTGATTAAAATATGCAATGATGTGCATATACTATTTTCTCGATCAATTGTTATCATTATTATTTTATAATCATCATCATTATTATCAATATCTTTATAACCCACATTGCTATTATCTTCATTATCATCAGATGCTTCAGTATTATCATCATACTTGTTGTTATGATCATCGTCGTTATCTTATATGCGAGCACTTTTGCATTTGTGAATTGTGAATGTCTTTGTACGAATTCCCGTGATGTCTTGGCATCAGGGGAGTTCGTTGGACGTGTAAAGACTTGTTTGTGCGGTACTAAAAATTGTTTTTGTATGTTACGCAGATTTTTTTGAAAAAATACTGTGTAACAGGAACTTTCTTTTCATTAAACCATTAGTATTTTAAAGGGGGCGTCTCAAATACTTTGTTTCCTTGTTTCAGCATGGTCGTCGCTTTTATCGTCTCTTCCACCTGCTTCACTGTCACCTCTGCAATCTCTTCATCCTGTTCCATCTTGTACCATTGAGATGATTGTGTTGTCATCAAGTGGCGTCCCAGTTGCAGCCACAATGTTGTCAAAATCAGCATTAACCCAGGAGGATTAAGTAGTTGTAATTTGACTTGTTCCGACTTTGTAACTTCTCAAGATCTCGCCTTAATTCCAGGAAAATGTCATGGGCATCACTGTGAGCTTGCACTTGATGGTTTTGAAAGATCCCTGCCTCGGCGAAACATTTTTTCAATATGAGCTTGGTCACGTCCTTACATGACAAGACTAGAATTTTTATTGCATCTAGAATAGAGTTGCTTGGCATATCTGAGGTATTATCAATGGTTTTGGTGAGGCATAGGAGCAATCCTAAGTAATATTTTCCCTTCAAATATCTCATTATCCCTTTGTCCAAAGGCTGTTTCTTTGATGTTATATTAGATGGTAAGAAGCAGATCCTTGTTTCCTTCTATCTCCCAATTTCGGCATGAGCATGCCAGTTGTCAACTATCAGAAAAAATTTTACTAGGAAATCTAAATGCCATTTTTAGTAAGGTAGAGAAAAAAATAGTATCTGTGATGGCATAATAGAAGATGTAATCTTGAAATAGTGATTGTCATCACATTGCCCAATCTTCATCTTGATAATTTTCATTTGGTGTGTGCTAAAAGTCTTTCTTGTCTATCAGTCCATATTGATAGTATCATTAACAAAAAACAATTGATAACTGAAATGGTGCCTTGTTACATTTTATGATACATAGTTTCTCATACCCAGGTAAAGATGTTGTCTGTTATCTTTGCTAGTTAAAATCCAGTTAATAATTTTATGAAAGTTAATTCCCCTTCCTCTCAACATTTTATTCTCAACTGATACAATTTATGACATTTTGAAATTATTGTGAACCTCATGTACCATATTGTTTATTTAATTTTTGTTGATAAGAAATCTAGTATAGAATTATACCGGTTAAGCTACATTATGCTGAAACAAATACTAATATGACCAACTGTTTACATGCTATTTACCCCACTTTCTATCCAACCAACTAATCTAATACAGCTTTTTTGTATTTTATTTTCCCTACCTATTATTCTGCTTAAAAACTTAAACATCAGCAGAGTAACAGCAACAGAAAAGAGCATTTCTTTGAAGGGTGTGCATTTTGATGCATGATGTACTTTTGAAGTCATATGACTTAACTCTATTTCCACATAAAACATCTTCCCTTTAGCATTCTTGCTGTCACATTGATCTTGTCATTTGCAGTATTTATCTTTGCTCTTGGTTTTATAGCCACAGAACAGTGTTAATTTTCCTGTTTGAGATGGTTTGAGATGGTCAAAAGAAGACACACTTTAAGATACCTGTTCATTTGCTTACCACTCAGTGATCTCCTTGTTTGTTCTAACAATTATTGTTTTTGTTACTGTTATTGGCTCCCACCAAGTTTTCAGATTGAGAATAAACAACCCTGCTGGTCAAAAGTGGCTGAAGAGATGAAACATGCTGCGGCTCAGGAAAATTCATGAGCTCTGTTTAGAATGCTAAAGAAAGCTACTAGTAAGACTCAAGCAGTTAGTGAAACTGTGAGGGATGCAAGCGGGAATGTGATAGTATTGCTTGATGAAGGATTGTCATGATTCTGGGAATACTTCAAACAGCTACTTAACTGTCCACTGCCTACAGTGCCCATGTACCACAGAGATGCTAGACCAATTCAACAGATTCCTACTGATCCCCCCAGTCTGGCAGAAGTACTAGTCTGCTGTACATACACTGAAGAATAACAAGGCTCCTGGGCCTGACTCAATCTCAGGAGAGATGCTGAAGGCTGGAGGTATTTACCTTCACAATCAGCTTGTCTGTCTCTTTAAATCCATTTGGGATAGTGGAAGCTTACCAGAGGATTGGAGTCTGGCCTTGATTGTGTCAGTATTCAAGAAAAGTGATTGTACCATCTTGAAGAACTACAGAGGAATATTGTTGTTGTGTATTGCCTTGAAAATCTTTTAGATCATTGTACTGTACCAAATTTCACCAGTACTGGAATCAAGCCGGGTCTTGATCCCATCGATCCTGCACAGACCAACTGTTTGTTCGTTCAGCAACTTCTGGAACTGCGACATGAATTTTGTAATTAAGGGATCTACCTTCAAACAGGCAGTTTTCGGTGTTATGCCACTTACATGCCCTGTTGGGTTGTACCAAATTACGTCTTAAAATCTTTTCATTGCGACGCCTAATAATATAATGTATACTACTCGTACAACAGTAGCTGAGTTTGCAAGTGTTATTATTGAAAATAAGTTGTTAAATATGCCCCTTGTTGTAATGCTTTTCAGTGAGTTTACGGAATAGTTTTCCAATGTTGGTTAAAACAATCTTGCGAAATGGGCGATGGGGTGGGGGACGAAATTAAAACTAAAGATTTTTCTAAGTTTGTTCTTTTTTCTACCTCCAGTCCCAGTTGGGGATTAAAGTTTTACTTTTTCGAAAGCCCATTTTCTTGCAAAGTCTTTTTATGCACAGATGCCGGATTTGTAAGTTCACTAGCATTGCACGATAATGCCGAAATCCTGTTATTAATATTGATGGGTGCTTGTTTTCAAATGAGAGGCGAGTGGTTGGGTTGAGCGTTGATATGTAGGGGAGAGTTATCCGGCTTTCTATACAGAAAGAATTTAGCGTTGGACAGGGCTAGTGTTATATCTAAAACGTTAATGATCTTTGGCTCGGCTTGGGTCAAAATTTTCAATGCAAACTCCCCAAAGATTTCAGAAAATTCTTTTCTTATTCGGTCGGCGCTCCTAAGCCTTACTCTTTTTAACGCAGCTGAACAATCTTTTCTGTATAATATTATGCTGGCATTCCTACTGTTTTTATCACAAAACCTATGTATGTATGCCTGTATGTATGTAGTATATTTCTATATCTGTATATATGTGTGTGTACCGTTTTCTCGGACCCCGAGGCAAATTACTGCTCCAAGTAATGTTATCTTTTTTACAGCTAATCAACACCTTGATAATTTTAACACAGGTGTAACAGAACTCGAAATTCTTATTAACAAGAAGTCTTTGAATTTTTGTCTCCATGCGCTGCAGGAGCTCTGGAGTAGGTTTTCCTTTGTCAAATTTTTCAGAGCAAATGTTACGGAAAACTTTCAAATGCTCTAGAAATATTGGAGGTACCGTAATAGGAAAAATAAAATTACTTATGAACAAACCTAAGAATATATAGTGAAAGTCAGAGTGCATAATAAGAGAAAGAAACATTGCTGCCCTATGATTCGATTGAATACTTGTCCATAATTATTCTTCTCTCCATCCGAAAAGTGGCAATGTGCTGGACAGAAAATAGTGACAATAACAATGAAGAAACATAGAAGTAGAGAAAATCCATGTGGTAAGAAGACATCTGGGTGAAACTTGAGGCAGACGGGGAATTTTTTACCTTTACTGCTCATTTTTGGAATTGTTTCTTGCATTTCTGTGGCTATAGAACTAGTAGAGATGTTTGACAGATTCTGAACCCTTGGTAGGCAGTATGTATAGCATTAGTCCTGATGGTTGTGTAATGGAGAAATCATGTAATTGCAGCCTCGGATTCCTAAGGAAGTATCACAGTGGCTCTCCTGGTGTTCTTGGATGAAGACCTTGTGTGTAACAGTGCAACGTAGCTATGTAAGTATTTCTTTTTCTACTTATATAATTTTATATGGGTAAATAATAATGAAGCATTTACAAGGCATTATGCAATCAATTAATTATGTTTGAAACATCAATAACCGAAAAGCTATGTCTGATTTGTTGCATTATATGGGTGTGACAGTTGGATTGAAAATTTTGAAAAATTGCAAGAAGTTGGAAGAAAAACAGAAATGTGCCTTTAGACGTGTGTTGAAAACTTCATAGACCAATAAAACATCGAATTCTGAATATCTCTGAAAAGCGAATATGAAGAGACAATTAGTGGGAACTAGCTGGGCTAGACAAACATCATTTCTAAGCCATATCATTTTAAAAAAGCAACTTAAGTTTTGAATTTTAACTGAAAGAGTAAAGGGGGAAAGATATGGAGGGATACAAAGAAAGACATTTCAAACTTTGGAAACAACACCAAAAATTTAGTTGTGTGAGTAGGCAACGCATCTGGTTACTTCAGGTCTGAATCGGAGAGAAGACCAACAGAGGAAGATATCATCAAGCGTAGTTTTGTTAATTGGAAAAGTATGGCATTATGGCATATTCATACAATTAGTTAAACGTTACAATTACATGTATTCTGAATGTGACACAGAAACAGCAGAGGTATCAATGAAATGGAGCTTGAGACCAAATTGAAATATGTGGATACATTAAAGTCAATGATGAAGGAGTTATGGCTTAATGGTCAGTGTAGTTGCCATATAACCAGAAGGTGTGTTCGATTCCTCAAGCGAGCAAAAACGTTTTTGAACTTTAGAAAAGGAAAAGCCATTGGTTGGCGTCAGGAGGGGCATCCTTCCAAGAAATTCCCCAATGCCAAAAAAAGTCTCTCTGAAGGGCATCGTCTGAACCAAAATACTAGGGAAAATGACGTCAGAAAAAACCCCTAATAACATAAACAACAAAATTACAGGCATAAAAAATGGTGTCCGCAGTAAATATGAGCCGAAAACGTATAATAGTTGCTCAGAGCTGTTAGAAAATAGATACAAAGGCCCAGTTCTAATTTAGCTAAACTACTCTGTGCTATTATGAGACAACGTTTCAAGAAATTATAATAAGTACATACGTGGACTTTAATGTTTGGGAAATGATACTCGAGAAACCACACGAGAGTAGATAATGTTTGCATAACAAAAGATGAAATAAAGACACTGAGTAGAAGCGATCAATAATTATCAGATTAGATTTAATTATAATTATATCTGCTAATCTCGTCTTTTCGCAACATCCGCCAAAATATAAAGTCCTTAAATTTTGCATATTAAATCTTTCTTGTCACTCTTTCTTGAAAGAAAATTCAGAAATATGGAAAAAAGCGATTTAAGTTGAACGTAATTACTAGTATGTGGCTATTTTATACCGAATCAATAATTTAAATACATCCACTATTTTTGGTTAGAGTAAACAAAATATAAAGAACCTCTATTCTATTATTCCTACTTCTTTACATCACTTATGATTTGCTCAGCATCCCGTGATACAGTGAAAATCTTGGCTGAAAAACTAATATATACAGTGTTCCATGGCAATTTATCTAACAGGTTGACTAGCATTTTTCCATATTGGTCTCGTGAAGCTATGAATGACAAAGTGTGAACAAAACAGCACAGTTTGAAGAAAAGAAAAAGGAGCAAAGTAATTTCAATTTTACTTACACATTGAGAAGAAAAACAAAGCTCTCACTCCAATATTAGAACTTGTATCTGTCATGGCAGGAACTGACCGCCCACTTCCAGTTCACTGTGAATTTTATGGTTCACAAATGGTAGAAGAAAAAAATCTTTTTGTCTGTACTTCACAAAATGTGAAAATGTCAAGTCAGCACATAGCAGACAGACAATACCAACTGGGAAATATCAATAACAGTGGGTTTACCCATTTTCTATTATCAATATGTGCCGTTCTGCTATGATAAGAGTTGATCAGAATTATACAGTATATTTGGGATAATCGCAATTCGGATAAACGCAATTTTCGGTTAATTGCAATCTTCCCTGTGAAACGGATTTTTCACTATATATTTCAATCTGATAATCGCAATTTTTTGCAAGTGTGATTTCAGAAATTTCGGTTAATCGCAATGCCCTGCTGGCGAACTCGGGTCAAAATTTCAGATAAATATTGTGCAAAAGCCACAAATCCTTTGGAATTTCAAAGTCCAGAAAGCAAACTGTGCTCACATCTTTTTTCAAGTCGAATTAAACTATAATACATGTAGTACATTGCAAAAAAAAACCAACTAAAAACGATAGAAGGACGAAAAACAAATGCTTTTTAATGAGGCCATAGTGCAATTAGCATTATGACGGTCCCCAGCCCGTTCAAAATCAGAGGGGAGAGCATTTTCTGTTAAACGCAATTTCGGTTAATTGAAATTTTTCCGTGCAACCGAGGCATTGCGATTATCCGAAATATACTGTATAAAACTCCACATCGAGGTGTAAAAAGTCACAGAGTTCAATAGTTTCGTTAAAAAAAAATCCTGAGATTTATTTTTATGATTAATTAATTACTCATTAATTAAAGCATTGATAGAAACAAATATGCATCTTCAACCCATTACTTTTAATCATATTTATTGCAAAATTACATTTTATGTGTCAATAATTTGACTTTTACTATATACGTCAAAGATAATTACTTAATTACTCGTTAATTAAAACAATTACCCAGTTAGTCTACAAATATCAAATTAGCGCATTATCGGTACCTACCTGTATACAAAATTTCATTACAGTATCTTGAGAAACCAATTCGCGCGACCAATTATACTGCTGAATCAACCCTTACCCCCTTGTGATTGATGTATGGGATAGAACATAGATTTTTGTGTGTGGAACAGTCAGCTTTGTCCAAACTTTGGCAGAATATAAGTCTTGTGGAGAGCGAAGCGAGCCAGCAGGACAATAAACTGTAAAATTTTTATTTTCAGAAAAATAGTCCATTGTGTTCACTTTGTGAGTGGAAGGATAGATTGTTGTAACTAACTTTTTTACCAACAGTTATTGTAAGTTTTAATTTAGATAATTTTTGTTTGGAAAAGATTTTAACTCCTGACTTTGATCTGCATTTGGTTTTTTCCCTTGACTATCTGCATTTGTATCCATCCAAAAATGCTTAACTTAAAAACAAGGCAATTTTAGGTCCTGAAAATAAGATGCCAATTAAGTAACTTAAACTACTAAGTGCTGATCCAAGTGTATTCTCTTTACTCTTACATATATTTTATAGTCTGGCACTATTAAAAATTGAAAACGAAGATAAAATAACTGAAATAATATAGCAATAAAGAGCCTCTTCTCATTAAGTACCAAAAAAGTATTAATGATAATATACAACAAAACAAATATTTTAACGTTAGATTTAAGGAGTAAAAAGGTAAAGAAAAAAACTTTATATAGTATTGGTGGATTAAGTTGATAAATCCAACATTTGTTAACTCTTTCATTAATTCGAACATTAAGTGTTCCGTTTTGCTTCTCTATAAATCCGTTCGATGGTTTGAATGTACTGATAATCCAAACACTTTTATCATTTCTTTGGTCTGACGAAGATTTTCTAACTTGAATTCCAAGACTCCATGCAGTAAAAAAAATATTAAAATAAAACCATTTTGTCATGCACTCACAAACAATAAAAATGGCAGATATAAATATTCCACTTTCAAGTAAGCTCCTCAGAAGAATGTTTACAGAAATTTTTCGGAGAAAATGCATTTTATTAACTTTACCTCACGCTCATTGGAATTAACAAGTCTTCTTGCAGCCTGTCTGGTGCGAAATATTCTATAGCTGTACCCTACTGAAAAGAAAGAGCTGGCATTTGGAAAGCATACAGACTCCCCTTGCTTTAAATGATGAACTATAATTTGGTTCTTTGTTGAATTGATTTAACTTTGCAACATTTGACAGTTGAACAGATATTTTTGTTCCTTTCAGAGGTCAAATTGACTTACGTTGAATGCACAATCGTATAAATTGACGGAGATTGTGTAATTAAATTTTAACAGCAAATGTTTTACAAAAAGTACAAGATTCAGAAAGAAAATTTGTTTCTTCATAAAAAAAAGTCATTGAAACTAGAAGCGTTCAATAATTCAATCTAGATGATAACTTACAGTAAAATACAACATGTACTAAATATATTGAAGTAAGCAAACTACTACATCTGCCAAGTCAAAATCAATAGTTGTTGGATAAACCAACTGTTATTTTAAAATGCACTAAACCTTACGTATGGATATTATTTACTGTTTACCTAAAAGTATCATTTTGGTAAATGCAGAATATATATATACAAATATACATATAAACAAATGCACATACATATCCATATATACGTATATAAATATATACCTACATACATATACGCATGAATTGGGAAATAACAGTAGAGGGGCAGGTAGGTTTGTATGGAGTTCACTACATATTTGTAAAATTTATCCCTGTAACATAGAAAAAAGTTCCTTGAGGTGGTCATTTTGTCTTAAACATGAATTTTTTTCATGAAACTAAGCTAGAGGGTCACTAGTAAATTGTATAACAATTTTAGTTGTTTCACTGATCCAAAAGTATTAAGCTTTTCATTTCCATATGCCCTTAAAGAAATGTAAATCTCTAAAAATTACCAAGTGTCATACATTGAGATCTCTAATGTTAATCTGGGGCTTAAAGAGACTTATTCCTTTACAAATTGGAAAATAAAGAAACAGAAAATGACCAATTTGGGTACAAAGATGCCGCAAGGTGTTATTATTCAAAAAAGAACATGGATTCAAATAAAATGATTTCAAGGTAGATCTGAAACGTTATCAATTTGATGTTATTTTGATATTCGCCTTTTTTGTAAAAGTAAAGTTATGCTTGACAAAAACTCCAAGAAATTATTGTATTTGGAAAAGATTTGAACCTGCTTGATGATTTACATAAAGAATTACCATACAAAGCTAAAGTTCATGGAAAACAACGATATATGACACTGGAAGAGAGAAAATTATGGAATTTGCAACAAAAATCAGAAGACACTATTATATTTTTGACGAATTCGTTAACAACCAAGATATTCTCTTTTTGCATTTATTCTAAAATCCTAAAATTCAAATTTGAAATTTTCTTACTGACAAAAACATGTCGCTAACATTGCAAACATTATATATATATATATATATATATATATATATATATATATGAGAATAATTGTAAACTTTACCATATAGGACGCTTAATGTTTCCAGAGATTCTAGTTTTTGAATTAAAACAAAACAAATTGGCAAAATTTAGCAGTAACTTTAGGTTTCTTGTTTCTTCAACAATTATAAAAAACCACTTTGCAGTTTGACGACTGTTGACGAAACATGAACCTTTAAGCTGCTACTAAATTTTAGCTATTTGTTCTGTTTTGAACAAAAAACTATATATATATATTTATACACTATACTATACATAGAAACNAAAACAAATATATGAAACTGTAATAGAGAAAATTATATAAGATGAAAAAAAAATCAGAAAACACAATTATATATTTGAGGAATTTTCTAACAACCAAGAGATTCTCTTTTTTCATTTATACAAAAATTCTCAAATGTAAAGATGAAAAGTTTTTACAGAAAAAAAAATAACTATAAAATAGCAAACAATATATATATATATATATATATATATATATATATATATATATATATATATATATATATATATATATATATATATATATATATGAGAATAATTGTAAACTTTACCATATAGGACGCTTAATGTTTCCAGAGATTCTAGTTTTTGAATTAAAACAAAACAAATTGGCAAAATTTAGCAGTAACTTTAGGTTTCTTGTTTCTTCAACAATTATAAAAAACCACTTTGCAGTTTGACGACTGTTGACGAAACATGAACCTTTAAGCTGCTACTAAATTTTAGCTATTTGTTCTGTTTTGAACAAAAAACTATATATATATATTTATACACTATACTATACATAGAAACAAAAGCTTTATAGGTCTTTATAGGTCTATTTGTCTTTATGTTATGTAGATGTAAACTTAACTAATATTTTTGCTGATTTCTTCATTAAACTTTTAATAACATTTTTGCAAGAGTTCAGAACTTTGTACGATCTCATGTATCTAACCTTTTCAGTTGAAGGAGTTAACTGTTTTGGAGAGGTAAGGCAATATCATATGAAGTGTATATAACAAACAACCACATTGCTTTAGCCGTACTCCCAATTTTATGGCTCCGTTTGAGTATTATAGGTACACAGCTTGTATAAGCAGTTACATAACTTCATGCACCCCTCTTTTATTATCTACGGCTTTTTTCCTAATTAGCGTTACTACTAATTAAATATCTACTAAAAATATAGACTTGTTAAGTGGTGTAACATCATACAAATAGTATATTAATTTTTTTCTCTTAAAATAAGAGGTTTCAAATTTTGAAACTTAACAAAAAAGGTTTAACGGTATAAATTTCGAATTGGGTTTTTAAGTCACATCCAGACATTTCCAACATAATTTGGGGTTCACTGGTGAGACTAATACACAGGAATTTACAATATCCATCGTGAGTTTGATTACAGCTTGAAATCCCAAAAAACCAATGTCATACAAAACAGGAAATTATGTGGTTGATTCTCATAAGTTCTTTTAAAGTTATAATGGCTCTATTTCCTGTTAATCTTTGCATGAAATATTAACTGCAGAGCTAAAACAATTTGAATCCAGATTACCTATATTTATTACATTTGAAAAAGTTAAATCAACTAATTTCAATGCTGGATAGCCATAAATATAGAGTAAGTATAGACATAATTTAGACTTATAAATCAACTACCTCCCAGATTTTGCTTGCTTTTCAATACCTTTCAATAAATAAGTAAAAGAATTGTTCCTCTTCTTCCCACCAGCTCCTTCTTCTGTAGCTTTTTTGGCAATGACATAGCGTAGAATTTCATTGAAAGTCTTATATGTTTCTTGATAACCTTCAGCCACCGAAATTTCAAAAAACAATGAACTAAATTTTTGAGCTGCTTCCCTTCCTTCACCCTGTTTGACTTCTCGTAAATGATCTAAGTCCTTTTTATTTCCAATTATGACACTGATGGTACTGCTGGTGTTCTTTACAACTTCAATTGATTCTCGTATTCTTATTATTTCATCTAGACTGTCTTTACTCGTTATTGAGTAAACAAGAATAAAGGCATCACCCCATGTAAAGTCATGTTCTCTTCTCGGGCTATCATTCTGCAATAAACAGAAAGAAGAACCAAAACATTAATGAGCACCTCAAAATAAGACTAGGCAATTCAAACCACTGTGCTACCCTCAGAGAGCGGGTTTACAAGCACATCCTAAGCATAATATTAATGACAACAACAATAATAACAACACCAGTAGTAATAATATTAATAATAATAATAATAATAATAATAATAATAATAATAGTAGTAGTAGTAGTAGTAGTAGTAGTAGTAGTAGTAGTAGTAGTAGTAGTTGGGGGGGGGGATCATATCTAGGTGTCGTGAGCGTGATCTCAAGTTCTGAAGGCTGAGTGCCGAGTTCGCACTTGTTACTTAGTCCTGAGGTCTTGGGTGAAGCTTCGTTACGGAGACCGTTTCAAGCAGAATGGGAAACCTAAACAGGCCCCACCTGCAAAGTCATGTGCTGTTTCAATTTGCATCAATATCGCACACACTTGGGTGTGATGCATGCACCCAGCTTACCCACATCGGGCTGGGAGTCGGATGAGTTTGCTGGGGTTTCTATCCTTGAGTTCTTTGTGGGCTTGTATTGCTCCGCCACTCAATAATAATAATAATAATAATAATAATAATAATAATAATAATAATAATAATAATACTAATAATAATAATTTGTCCTGGGTATTGACATTAAACTGCATCCGGTTGTGGAGTTTCGACGTGGGCGAATGAGGTTACCCTTTGCCACCTATATTTACTACATTTGAAAAAGTTAAATCAACTAATTTCAATGCTGGATAGCCATACATATAAAGTAACTATAGACATAATTTAGACTTATAAATCAACTACCTTCAC
>RDPX01000206.1:606579-629310 GCA_003991215.1 Morbakka virulenta | reverse complement strand
AGACAGATAGATAGATAGATAGATAGATAGGTAGATAGATAGATAGATAGATAGATAGATAGATGGATAGATAGATAGATTGTGTGTGTGTGTGTGTGTGTGTGTGTGTGTATTTGTGCGAGTTGTATGAGCATGTGGAGCAAGACCACAACAAAAAGTTTCAAATTGAAGTAAATTAATGGCCAGGTCTTATTAGACTTGTAGTGTCGATGCTGATATGTATCTGTTTTCATACGAATGACAAAATTACCATGCAAAGTCGCGAAAACACATCCAAAGACTTCAGCTAAACAAAAAATTCTTTAACACTTAAACACTTATAAATGTAAGTGTATGTATGGCCTTAATCTAAACCGAGAAAAAGGATGAAACCCAACAATGAAAAGTTTGATAAAATAAACAAAGTCCAAGGGATTACTGTACGATACTAGCAAATGGCAAAAAGTCGAAGTATCTAATATTGTTTCAGAAGCATATGGGATAAAACCTTGATACAACTTTCTTGAATACTCTTGTTAATGATCGAGAGCTGTGGAGTAGCAAACGTATGTTGGAGCGTATTTTGCCACAGGCACAGACAGTGAATAGTAAAACAGATAAAGTACATAAAGTGACAGATAAAGTGTCATGTAAAGCCGAGTTTGATGGACATGAAGTAGAAAAAGAAATTTTATACTGGAAATACGTCAAGATTTCTTTCTAATTAGATTTTTTTAAACTTGGTTTTGATACAAAGAAAAGTTGTCTCACTTTCAGACTTGCGTGATCTCGGTATCGATACCCTTAACCGCTAACAAAACCGACTGCAGACAAACTGAGGTGCAAGTTAAGTCGACAACAACATCACGCGAGCCACGATCACGCGTTTGAATTTGTTTTCACAAAAGCCAAAGAACACAGAAAGATATTGTCAAATATCATTTAAGTATGGTTTTAAACAAAGACTTAACTTTGCTCTCTTGTTAATAAACACAAAAAGTAAATCTGAAAAGGTTTTCTGAAATCGGATGACTGTACGAATTATGAACTGTGATACAGAGCTGATGATTTGCTACCTTTCAGGCATGACAGCATAATAAGTAAAGTTTGTGTCCGTTATTCTTTATTTTTCAGATATAGAGATCAATCTATTTGAAAATTTTTAATATGCAGCCAGTATCTTCCGCTTTCATTGAAATTTCATTAAAGTTACACCATGGAGACGGCAAGTACAGAAACTGGAAAGGATAAGAAATGATTAAATTGTATTACTGGCTGTTATTCACAGTTTACAATCCGTTAGCTAAAGCCCTTTCCGTCAGATCCAGTGGTAAAATCTGTCTGAAGATTTGGCTAGGTCTATAGAGGTTTACCTAACCTCACTTAACCTGACTGCCCCTAAAGCCCAGTACCGTGTTCGGCAGCAACAAGGTCTCTCCCCTGACTCCTGGTGCAGCCAGTCTCTTAAGTCAAATTTTGTTTCATTCTGTCAGCTTTGCCCCCACTGTCCTCCGACAAGTCTGTCTAGGTCGTCCGCGCCTCCGTATACAGTTTTAGTTCAAGTGTAACGCTTTATTTAGACCAAGCTAAGAATACCTTTATCCTAGGGATAGATGACCGTGGCACCAAGATGCGATTAATGTATGTGTAGTTGTGTGTGTGTGTGTGTGTGTGTGTGTGTGTGTGTGTGCGTGTGTGTGTGTGTGCGTGTGTGTGTGTGTGTGTGTGTGTGTGTGTGTGTGTGTGTGTGTGTGTGTGTGTGTGTGTGTGTGTGTGTGTGTGTGTGTGTGTGTGTGTGTGTGTGTGTGTGTGTGTGTGTGTGTGTGTGTGTGTGTGTGTGTGTGTGTGTGTGTGTGTGTGTGTGTGTGTGTGTGTGTGTGTGTGTGTGTGTGTGTGTGTGTGTGTGTGTGTGTGTGTGTGTGTGTGTGTGTGTGTGTGTGTGTGTGTGTGTGTGTGTGTGTGTGTGTGTGTGTGTGTGTGTGTGTGTGTGTGTGTGTGTGTGTGTGTGTGTGTGTGTGTGTGTGTGTGTGTGTGTGTGTGTGTGTGTGTGTGTGTGTGTGTGTGTGTGTGTGTGTGTGTGTGTGTGTGTGTGTGTGTGTGTGTGTGTGTGTGTGTGTGTGTGTGTGTGTGTGTGTGTGTGTGTGTGTGTGTGTGTGTGTGTGTGTGTGTGTGTGTGTGTGTGTGTGTGTGTGTGTGTGTGTGTGTGTGTGTGTGTGTGTGTGTGTGTGTGTGTGTGTGTGTGTGTGTGTGTGTGTGTGTGTGTGTGTGTGTGTGTGTGTGTGTGTGTGTGTGTGTGTGTGTGTGTGTGTGTGTGTGTGTGTGTGTGTGTGTGTGTGTGTGTGTGTGTGTGTGTGTGTGTGTGTGTGTGTGTGTGTGTGTGTGTGTGTGTGTGTGTGTGTGTGTGTGTGTGTGTGTGTGTGTGTGTGTGTGTGTGTGTGTGTGTGTGTGTGTGTGTGTGTGTGTGTGTGTGTGTGTGTGTGTGTGTGTGTGTGTGTGTGTGTGTGTNACCTGACTGCCCCGAAAGCCGTGTCACCGTGTTCGGCAGCAACAAGGTCTCTCCCCTGACTCCTGGTGCAGCCAGTCTCTTAAGTCAAATTTTGTTTCATTCTGTCAGCTTTGCCCCCACTGTCCTCCGACAAGTCTGTCTAGGTCGTCCGCGCCTCCGTATACAGTTTTAGTCCAAGTGTAACGCTTTATTTAGACCAAGCTAAGAATACCTTTATCCTAGGGATAGATGACCGTGGCACCAAGATGCGATTAATGTATGTGTAGTTGTGTGTGTGTGTGTGCGTGTGTGTGTGTGTGCGTGTGTGTGTGTGTGTGTGTGTGTGCTGAAGTATATCTCATGCCTGTGAGGTTTCTATTTTTCACTTGAAATTTCTTGCCCTTCTGATTTAATAAATCAACGAAGGGGAAAATGAAAGAGAGAAGAAGGTAATGAATTTGCCATATATTAATTAATATAATAACATCACGTTTATTTGAATACTAGCACTGATGATGGATGGATCCCGAAAAGCTTGTGCTCAACTATGTTTTATGAAAATAAAATATTAACATGATTTTACTACAATAATTAAAACCAAGATAAACGATTACAAAAGATGGAAAAGAGTCCAATGTTTCTTAGCCTTTGAACTCCGATGTGCATTGGTGTTTTGTCAGTGGTGTGTTGCAGGGTGTGTGTGAAGTGTATGAGCCTAAATACCACTGCAGTTTAAATTAACCTGAATTTTCTGATGCGATCTGAGCAGAACTATGTCAAAGGAAAAGAAGTGATAAAATAAGAGAAACAAGAAACAGTTTTTCACAAATACAAAATTTCTTTCTTACATCTGGTTTCACTTGTCTTTCTGCATTTTGCCAAACATTATGTCAGACATTGGGAAGATAAGCTAATTATTATATAAAACAGTCTTCTTTTAAAGTAAATGAAAACCTTTAGTTATGACATGACGCAGATATAATATAGAAACCATGAATTCATTTTAAAGACCATTCTCTTGAGTAATCAATACTGTATTGAAATACGAGGGGAATGAACGTCCTTTTAGTTTACTAGGCGACGGGCGTGTCTAAATTTGTGGACGGAGAGAATTGTTGATAAGGAATTCATATTCTCTTTTTTGGAGGGCAGTCTGGCTAGAACTTTTTAAAATTCACCATTTCCTTCTGTTATCAGCTTAATGCAATCTAACTGGATTTTTAACAACACTTATTAACAACAGCAGTCTGTTAAGATCAAACGCTGCCCTGTCTAGGTAGATGTTGCTCTTTTCTGTGTGTTTATAGCTGTCTAGTAAGTACAAGTGCGCTTGTATTGCGTCTTTGTGTGAGAATGTTTGTAAGTAGGGGAGGGAAGAGGGAGCTTTAATTTCTGAATTATCTCATTTTATGGCTTTAACGGAAAAACTAGGCTACCTGTTAGTCTAATGTGAACATAATTATTTATTACTTTATCAATGTTACTTGCTAAATTCAATTATGATGTGCATCAAAGTGTTTTTATTGCAAATATTGTAACTTTCCCTTTATATCCTTTCTTTTATACGAGGATTTAAATAGTTATCTGTGTGTGTGCCTTCTTTGCCTATGTGATTTATTCAGTCACACCTCCTATAAATTAATGTGGATGTTAAAGAATTTATTTTTCTATTTTCTGTCAAAGAAGAATGAAATAAGAACATTGGCAAGGAAATCTGGACTCTGCGAAAAAAAATTTGGATCTGTGTTCAATGCCTTTAATTCCCTTTGGCGTAAAATGGACTTCCACCCGTCGTTAATATCCATGTTTTTAAAAGAACGTTAGTTTGCATGTTATTCATCCAGTCATAGTACTATCAACATTTAGAAATCAAAGTAATAAATCATTATCTTTGGGGATGGCCGTGTTTTTACCACTTGTTGACAGTGCGCATGTCCTAGAGTACTAACGTCCGACAACCAAAAGCTATCGTTTGTAATCATTGACTCTTCAAAATTATGTGTGCTTTATTTAATGGTTTGTATCTAAATGAAATATTTAGTCCGTATTTAACTTTTGCACGAAGTTACTTTCTAAGAGTTAATATATTCTTGACAAAAAGTGCCACAGACAAGCATCCAATAATGCACAATACACTGCTTGGTGATAACATCACATGAAATATTAAGAATCGAAAGTAGCAGCCCATTCAGATAGAAACATGTCAATGTTTTACCGCAAGGATATATTTGATGTTTGATATTATGATAACTCTGCAGGAATTATCACAGTGAATGGTAGAACAGGAATAGGAAGGCCCAGGGCAACCTGGTTTAACAACATCAATCAGTGGGCAGGCCTGAAATATGCAGAGGCAACAAGTGCGGTATATTATCAAGAGTGGAGAATCATTGCATCCAACCCTCGGTGCGCGGATGAAACAAATGAATGAATGACTTGTGACATTGATATTCCTACACAATATCAAACATCAAATATGTGATATGCTTGCGCTAAAAACATCACATATATCTAGTTGTCTAAGGTGTTATTTTTTATTTTTTAAGAGCATATGTGATGTTAACATGAATCACTGTACCCTTGATTCTTCTGAATGTATTCCAGAGGTCTGGAATGCCAGAGATCTGGAAAAGACTGACAGTATATGGCTCCAACAACTTAGTTAGCATCGGTTGCGTACATGAAAGCCAAGGTTGTTAATAAGTAATCAGTTCGGGACAATTAATATCTCCATTTGCTTATCATTTATTAGCTGAAGTGGCCGAGTGTTTAAATCAAAAGATTTCTTTGCAAGAAGTTTGGGGTTCGAGGCCAAGCCATGTTCTTGGGAGTACTGCATTCATTTTGTTTCTCCTTAATAAGTGACATACTACTTCCATGTACATTTGTTCATAGATGAAACTGGGAGTGGCAAAACAACATTAAATAAGAAAAGATTTTAAAATACAAAGAAAATAATCAAGTAAGAAAAGTAACCTCAGACTAAAGTGGCTTCCAACCTTCCCTTAGATGAAAGGAGAAAAAAAATACAATCACATACATATAAATCTTCGTGTGAACCATTTCAAAAAGGATGTATCAATTTTGAACTAATTTTGTCAATATTTGAAACTGGTAAAATATATTTTGTCAGCATCCTATCAAAAAGAAAGAGCCAGTGGCTTTAGATTAAATCATATCTCAACAATCGTGTGGTGAATTGATATTGATTTAAGTGTTCAGGCTTTAGTTTATAATCTTTATGAAAACAATACTGTCTCAAAAAAGCCTCAAATAGACAAAACTTTTATCATTATTTTAATCAAGTATTTATTTGCCTTTACAGAACTGTAGATCTGTTAACCTGTATCCAACAGAGAGTAGTCCACAAAGAGGTTAAAAACTTAACAGTCAGTTGAAAAACAATGTCATTGCGGTCGAGCTGGTTATTACGTGATGAGGAGTTACCAGAATAAGCCGTCACCACTTTTCCTGACGTACTGCCTTCAGTATTTTCTGTCATGTCACAGCAGTGTGTTTGCAGGAGTTTATGGAGATAGAATTGAGATTAGTTAATTTTATTTTTCATTTAACTTAAGTTTTAATGTAGTTAAATCCTAATTATACTTTGATATTGACTGCCACAGGATATAAGTTGATAACAGATGTAATTGCGATTTTTAATGCACGTGTTCCTAAGTTGCTTATTTATAAATAAAATTAATATTTAGCTCATTACGCATCTAGCAATGGTCTTTAGATACCATGATGAGGGGTTCTTAAAAAAATCATGGTGGTGCGTATTTAATTGGTTTCAAATGAGAATTGTCCTATTTGGTTGTTTATCTTCCAGAAGAGCACCAGTTCAAATCTTCTAGTATCTTGCAAAGCCTATTGTATCAATTCTCTTTTCTAAGGATTTATTCCAAATTGTTAATACTTGTTAAGTAATTTTGTACTTGTACAGTTACCATACTATAATTTGAGGTAAGGATCAGTGTTTTTAATAAACATGTTATTGTAAACAACCCCGGTGAGGAATCCCTAACCCCAGGCAATGCACATAATTGGTCGTAGAATTCTACCGTCTGTCTTCTTTGAAGAGAATTCTAAATTTATAAATAAGACTTTTCAGGGACACAAAAAATCATTCCCAATTACAGTGAAGCAATTTGCAAATAATTATGAAAACAACGAGTGAGGAAAATGCATGTCTTGTTGAAGCGGACAAGAATGTAAGATGGGCCAGAGTTCTATGGTTCGGGTGTTTGATAATGCAAGAGAATGACAAGATCGTAAAGAAGGTGTTCCAGCAACCAGTGATGGGTAAAAGATGTCCAGATCCCCGACAGTTGAGTTGGAGGCTCAGTACAAGAGATATGAAGTAAGTGGGAGCAAGGGAAGAAAATATGGAAACTGAACGGAATGGAGGGGGCCACTGACCCAAAATAAGTTGAACGAATACCGAAGTTGATGATAATGATTATGATGTGATCTTGATGACGACGTTGAGTGCAATAGTTCAGAATTCACTATTCATGGTAAAGTCGAGGAAAGAAAGACTGCGTATTATATTCCTGATACAGGTACTCGATGTGTCTGACCCTATGTGCCTGCTAAAGTGTACCAACGAAAAATCCATATAACAGTACAAACAATTGCTAGTAACATCAATAATCTGCTGCCAATGGTTGAACTTTGTGGGTGATGTGTGGACGTTTCAACAGTGCAGATACGTCAACCAGGTCTTATAATCGAATGCAAAGGGGCGCAGAACAACAAAGATGTTCTGGCATCCAACAAAGATTGGGATATGCAATCAGTCAGCCACTGTTGAAGTGACCTAGATAAGTTTATCAGAAACAATGGTACCTGAAATGCTCCAACTGCCTCGTTGTTCTCATGAAATGTGGCTCCAAGGTCTAAATCTTAGCACAAATGGTTGGTTTACTACTCTACCGCACAAACTGTACTGTACCTTGATCAATATTATCACAATTTTATGAAGGTTCTCTATTTTAAGCCAAATGACTAGGGAAAAATTATGCCCACTTCTACACAATTCATTTTTGTGTTATCCACGTCCTATACGTCAAGCTACCATATGCTCTTTAAAAGGGTAGTTGAAGTAATACCTCCTTTTATCTGTCGAAATTTAAGCTTTGTCTTTAGCATAAGGAGGAAAGCTTTAAAATCGACTAAGAATAGAAAATTACTCTTAACGACAAAAGACAGAAAGAAACTAAAAGAACTGTTTATCAATGCCAGACAGAAAAATACAAACTGGCAGGTTAAATAAAACAGGCAGTGAGAGATATTATCAGAGACTGTGGTAACTACAATAGGAACAGCAAAGTCTGGTATATTCTTCTATCTGATCTCTGTCAATATTCTTTATTAGCTTAACGGAAGACTTGATCGCAAATATTTCAAGTTACGCTCTGTAGAGTAGTAATATCCACAAGCCTAGTTTTCACGCCTCACTCATCCTAAAATTCTAAAGTGAATTTACTGCACCTGAATTTCATTTTAAAGTAATCCTGGACACAATCTATTTGAAATTAACTGATAAAACACGCGTAATAGCTAAAAAGTATGAACAAGATAAGCTGTGTTCCCTCAGAGTGAGGTGTGTTAACTTAAAAGTTGGGTGAATCTCCTTTGGTCATCGGAAAATAAGTGTTATTCAGTCAAAGGAGATCTGAGACCCTAAAAGGGCAAAAGTAATAACTCTCACTCCCACAGTTACATAAAATTCGTTTCAAAAATAGTTCAATAAAAAACATATTTTTTAGTTAGTTCATCTAAACATCTCTAATAATGACGGGAATCATTAAGGAAATTTTTCTTGGATACAAGGTTAGAAGACTAGTTTATCAACCAGTATAAAAATGAATTTTTAAGCAACTATCAAACAGATAGCATAACAGAAAGTGATACGATGTTTTCTGAGGCCAGGTAAACATCATGTCAACAAAACAAATAATAAACAATGCTTTGGTAGTAAACCGGCTTTTTTATTCTGCTCTTTAATAAAGTGGATAACAAGATATTCCGATAGCTATCATTTAATTCACCTGGTGAGTATAACTCGTGTTTTTGTTTCGTTAGTCCAATAGCTTGGAGACGTTTGAGTGATTGAAATGCTAAGCTTGTCTTTGTATCAATGTGATTAAAGAATATCTGAGCATAATTGTAGTTAATCATCATCAACAGACCAAGAATTATCTCTTTAATCTTTTTAATCGTAATTGTTTGTTTCATTATTTATCTCCCACACAGGGATTCACAAAGGTTCTTGAGCTTATTTGGTGATCAGTGTTTAGCTATTTAGCAACTGGTTTACAGTAACACGGTTGTATCCGAGTATAATGCACTAACGTGGATTTTTTATCGACAAATTTAATTAGAATTGCTTAAGGCTATTACATCACGAGCAGTTGGTAAGAGCTGCTTTATTGAGAGATTTTCTGGACATTATTTTTCTTTTCATTCAATTTACGTCATTCTTTCCCATCTTGGGGTTCAGAGGGTGCTCTTGCAAGAGGATATTATTGAAAAAAACTAAGGAATTTCTTAAACAAATAAGCTTCCTGACGCCAGCTATGCCTTTTTATGGGGTAAGGAAGCTTATTTGTTAGTTCTGCTTGCCAATTCGAACCCAGGACGTTATGGTTACTCCACAGCTGCGGTAAGCACAAGGCCATGGCTCCAAAAGATCATTTCCCTCTTCCATCTACTAAAGGAATGTATTTTAATATAACACTGTGAGGAGGTTTATGAGGATGTGAATGAAATTCTTATGCAAATAATAAGAGCAAATTTGGGCAAAACATTTAAAGCGCCACAACAACACGCTACTTTTCTCTTCGATCCGTCATTTTACATTTCTTTCGGTGTATTTGTGGGAAGGCTAAAAGTATACTCACCCTACACTGGAACGGACGAAACGCATATTCAAATGTGGGATATACAACCCAACAGATAGACTTTGGGACGTCAATAGTACACTTTTTACTTAAAGAATTACTTATTATTATGGGGTAAGGAGTCCTTGTGCCAATAGTGTTGGCCTGCTTGCACTGTCAATGGAGTAAAGTAGATGAGGGAAAAGGGGTATTCCTTTTCTCCCTTCCTGGTTTTGGTAGACAAAACATAATGTGATTTACTTACTACAAACCTCAAGCTTTGTCCAGGTAGTTGGACCATTGCATTGGCGTAAAACATATATAAAGTAAAACCTGAGTTATATTTTAGGTAGAGCGTCTTTTATGTTTCCCGGCAGGTTAATTTTCTGCCTCAAGAATTCAATTACTCGAAGTAGCATTGATGATAAACTTGGACGCATGCTATCCGGACTCTCTCTATAAGTATGAAGTAAGAGCTAGAGTACGTCAATGATACGGTAATCTTCTAGGGAGAAACCTATGCCTCCAGGCTATCAATACTCTGGATAATCGTTGCATCATCTGTGTAGAAAATATTTATTTATGCAAAAAATAGTCAATGATAGTGATGATTTAAAAAACATTGTAATAATGGTATTTCAAATTAATGTATTTTGATGTAGGATTAGATCTATTTTGTATTGTCTATCATTTTCCGGTCATTTTTACTTTTGTACTGTAGTAACATTCATTTCACTTCTATGAACCTAGTAATAAACGGTTTACTGCTTGCCCATATAAATGTAAATAAAAATAAGAAGCAAATGATGCTAATAAACATGATAATAAGTTATATATTATACAATATTTTTGTTATATGATATCCTTTTAGTAAATAAGTACGAGACCTTTTTACTCACCAACTCAAAAAGTACGCCTTTAGCCAATAAGCCAAAAACACCTTTAGCCAATAAACAATGCACACCTTTAACCAAAAATCCAGACACACCTTCAACCAATAACCCAGATACATCCTTAGCCAATAAAGCTAGACAATCTTTAAGTCTGACACCGTTTTTAACTCACCAACTCAAAAAGTACGCCTTTAGCCAATAAGCCAAAAACACCTTCAGTCAATAAACAATGCACACCTTTAATCAATAATTCAGACACGCCTACACCCAATAAGCCAGACATTCTTTAAGTCCAACAATTTTTTTAACTCACTAATCCAAAAAGTACCCCTTTAGCCAATACGCCAGACGCCTTTTAAGTCATAAACTTGGTCTACATTTTCTGTTCGACCACGTAGGATTCAAAAGCTGAGTACCTTGTTGTTGAAAGGTTGGGGAAATTGTACAGAAGTAAGTTAATCAACCGAGTTGACGTGGGCATGGCTTTGGCTGGTCATACAGCAAGAAGATTTAGTGAAAAAAGCGATAAAAGGATGGTTAGGAGTCGTGTTTTGTCTTGAAGATATTAGGCGCACTTCAATTCGAAGATGCTTCTTTAAGACGTCAATTTCCTCGAAATGGTCTGCTCGCAGATAGGTTCTCAACACAATAGTCGTACTTATTATCCGCCATCCATTGTTGTTCTTTTCATATCGTTCTCTGCCTGATGTCATCTATGATTATCATCCTCCGTCTACCTCTTGTTTCTTTGCCAAGCATCCTTTCTTTCACTACGTTTTGAGACAGTCCTTCTGATCTTATGACTTGGTCAGTTTAGCGTGCTTTCCTTTTCCAATTACCTCCGCTGGTGTTTTTTACCAACTCTTCAGCACTTCTTTGCCTCTCACTCTGTTTGTCCAACTGATCCTCTCCATTCTTCTACATATTCACATTTCACAGCACTTAAGTCTCCTAATATAGAGCTTCTTCATACTTATCGCTCTTGAGCGGTAGAGGAACGCACTCCAGACAGGAGTCATTTCATAAATGCCATATTTTTAAAAGAAAAATCTGATCACCTCCTAATGGTTACATCACATCTGGTTGTCGATTATTAATCGATAATCTTCCCAGTGACTGAAAAAATTGATAGACATTAAGTAGTACTTTACATAAATTTAATCTGTATCTTTTAATTTGTTAACGGTAAAGATTTTCTCTCGATAGCTTACTTTTTCATGACCACCTGATTTTCATCAATCATTCTGTTTTTTCTTGAAACAAAATAATGTATACACCTAAGCCGACTTGCGCCATCAACCACAAGGAATCCTTTTTTTTCATTAAGAGGTCTGGTTAAAACTCACAGCAAAAAAGCTATCTAACCGAAACAAAATTACTATTACTCCGAGAGTGCTTGTTTTTTTATAATTTTCAGGCCCAAAAATATATTTCTCCTTTACTTGTTAGTGATAGTGATAATCATAGTCATATTCTTCCAAAAGCATGCTTAATCAATAAGAAAACTCTCCGATGTGTGCTCGCCTACTATGGCAAGAGACACCAAAAGTTCAACAAAATTAGCCAGACGAACAACATCAAAACGCTGAGATTCTATTTATTAACAAATCAATCACATGTATGAATTAAAATATTGACCTCAGACGCCTATTAAACCGTGGGTTATCATCAAACAAGTTGCTAACAAATATTCAGTCTGAATCAAATGTCACCCGAATGCTGCAGTCATGGCTTATTATGCAAACAACCTGATCAGTTTCCTCACTTGTTGTGGACCGTTACTTGGAGTGATGATACCACTTTCAAGTTGTGTCTTATTTCACTCTCTCAACTATAGAACGTTACTTTTACTAGCATATGCCTTCATTCACCTTGTGTGGCTTGTTGCTAGATTTGCTAAGTGTTGCTTAAATTGGATAGGGGAAAAGGTTTTTTCGCGAATGAAAAAATTTAGGAAATATAGGGGGAGCTATATGATAAGAGGTTAAAGGTTTAGACTGTGATCATTGGTGCTTAAGGTGAAACAAAAAGACAGGGGGGAGACTAATATGTGAGAACCAAAATACGCAAAAATTGATCTTGGTATGTCCATACGTACAAAGAGTTTCGTCAGATGCCTTTGATTTTATCTATTCAGTAACGTTCAGTACAAATAAGACTAAACTTATAATGTTTAATATCTTTTCTTTAGTGAGTGTGAGCTAATGTGTAATCTTTTTTACTCTGGTTTGATTGAGAATGCTTTTGAAGGAAGATGTGTTGGATTGTTACTATCAAGTAGCAAGTATGAGCAGTGGAAACAACAACAATAATAACAATAAGTTACAATAACAATCAGGGCAACATTAACAATAAGAATGACAACAATAATAATGAAAAGTAAAATATTTCAATTATCAAATAAGAATTTTATATATATATATATATATAGCAACAGTAATAACAGTTGAAATTTAAAATTAACAAGAGCACATCTTCATCTGGGAGTCTAAAGTAGAAAAAGTTTTTAATATTCCTACAATGTTGCCGGTATTTTAAACTCTAAAAATACAACGTAAAGACTAACGAGGTAAGTGGAGAACGAAAAAGAGACAATAGTTTTTATGATTAATTTTAATACCATAGTAACACTAAATGAAATAAACAGAGATTTCCATTTAAAGAGTGANAATTTTATATATATATATATATATATATATATATATATATATATATATAGCAACAGTAATAACATTTGAAATTTAAAATTAACAAGAGCACATCTTCATCTGGGAGTCTAAAGTAGAAAAAGTTTTTAATATTCCTACAATGTTGCCGGTATTTTAAACTCTAAAAATACAACGTAAAGACTAACGAGGTAAGTGGAGAACGAAAAAGAGACAATAGTTTTTATGATTAATTTTAATACCATAGTAACACTAAATGAAATAAACAGAGATTTCCATTTAAAGAGTGAAATCACCTAAGCTGGTCGTGCTTTGGGAATTGCGGCTTGGAGAAACTAGACTGATAAACTACACATCACCTGCTTTTTCAACGCTGACTCAGATAAAGTGAGTAAAAATTGTGTCAAAAAGAGTAATAGATTGCTTGGAGGGGCCTAACTAACAAAGGGTATTGGCTGAGTGATTAAATCAACAGCATAGTATACAAGAGGTTCCCAGTTACAGCCTCAGTCAGGTTACCGGAGGTATTGCGCCTGATTCGCTTCACCTTTCTTCTAGTTTTGGTCATGTGGAGAGAATGGACAAGATGCAGAACAATCGAGGTGACAGGAATCACTGGCAGAGAAAGACCGAAGGAAACATGGGAGGAAGTGATAAGGATGGATCTCAAACAAAAAGGTGTCAGCAGAGACCTGGTGAAGGATAGGATAACTTGGAAGTCGATTTCAAGAAAGCGTCCAACACATGTTAACGTGTAAAACGTCAAACCGTACATGATGATGAGGAGGATGATGAAGTACAAACATGCTCAGAAGGGTCATATTTCATAATAAAATTTTGATTTCAGCTCTCTCAGGTGGCTGGAAATACGTTTTTCGCACTTTGTGGTGGATCGAATTTAACAGGTGTACATGTCTGTACTGAATAGTACACAAGCAAATTTTGACTGTTTAATGGAATCCTCGCTCGCCTCGGAAAAATTAAGCAAAATTTTTATGGAGAAAATTGACCGAAAGTGGGCTTAAATAAAGAAACATACTAATCAAGCCGTAAACATAACCTTTTTTTTAAAACAGTCTGTAAAACGCGTTTAAACAATAGAACATAAAACATTCTGCAAGAACACTAACAATAAAATTCTAAACTGCGTAATCAACAGCAGCCGACCTTTTTAAATACTCAATCCTGATCTCTCGACAAAAGGTCAAGGCGTTGAATAAGAAAAGGAGCGTCATAAAAGAAACACAGGGATGCAATAATTGCGTTTTCAGATCTGAAAGAACCAACTTTTTCCTATGTTTAAGACTTCATCAAAAAAATTTTAGACATTCTTTCAATTGTTGAACTGACAACACAGATAATCTTTACGACCCGGAATATATCATATCTTCGCTTTGCAAAGAAAAGGCGTACAAGACATACGTTCACTGGCTGTCAAGAACAAGTGAAGAATGTTTGTAAACTTGACCCAGGTTGATAACAACTTACCGGAAGCCTCAATACCTTGAGTTGCTTAGCCGTTAAATAAATCAAACAGCGCCAAGGAAGATATATAGAAATTGACTTTCTTAGTTCCCATTGATGAGCTAAACAGGGACGGCTATGTTGGATGATCTCATATCACAGCTTTGTGATAAGGGTAAGAAGTGATTTTTAATCAATCATTTCAAATGCCAAAAGGGGGAAATTAGCCGGCAATTAATTCATTAGGACATTTACAAAACGGGTTTCTTTTGTGTGATATTTTTAGAAAAGTGGAATGTAAGTACAAGTTAATATTCATGTGTCGGGGGAAAAAGCCAATCAAAATAACGAGCAAGGAGGAGGGATATCCAGGTGGGTTTTCTTACCTTTAAAAGCTTGTAAAAAGTAAAATTTTTCTACCTGATAACTCTCAAATAGTCATTAGGAAACATCCATTACAATAATGCAAACTACTTAATGGTAAAACGATAAGAACGTTGTAGCTTACCTGATTTTCCAACTCCCTCTTGACCAAGAAGAACTAATTTGATGGAAGGTGCATTGTTTGAGTTCCTTTGTCTCTTGGACATCGTCTATCGCCAGACGTTTAATTTTCTCTGAAAATAAATTGATTTGTTAGTAGTTAATACCTCGAGTTCAAATGGAAATTGTCTGGAACTAATTTGAAAAATTTCCTCTTTACATTTGAAACATGTGCATTCAGTTTTCCTTCGCTTTACTCCAGAGCTACTGAGTTGCAAATTTGTTACGGTCGTCTATGAACTCTGGTTACAAGATAAAATGCTTTCCTCTGCGGTTTTACCGTAGACTATCATTTCATTTCTTCACATTTTCGTGTGACCTCCTTATAAAATTAAAGAAGAAATAGCTTTTGCTAACAGAGCTAAAAATGTTTCATTTAATGCCAATACAATGTGTTCTCTCCAATTATCTCTCTTTAAAATTAGAACCTTTGAAGAAAAATAAGTATTTTTTGTTCTCCTGCGTGGCCTGCCTGCAGCAATAAAAAGCATCAAGGAGATTTAACTACGCTAAATACCTGCAATAAACAGTGCAAGAGATTAGAAAATTGAAAATAATCGAACCCGTCAGCCTTAACGGCTTCATTGTTTACACATAATGTACTTCGTCTGGCGTCATTTCTTCATACTGCGTATAGCTCGTTAAGCCAACCTATTAAAGAACCTTTTGCTTTCAAACAAATAGTTATGATCAGCAGATTACATACTTCAAAATACTACTCCTGAAGAAAATGAAATGAACACCACGCATCTCTTACCACACAACAAAAAGCTGAACATGAAACAAAAAGCATAACTCTGATTAAAATGCCTTTTGAAACGGTATGCAAAGAAAGGTACAGAGTCTGGGTTACCTTAAGGTATGAAATTCAGCATGTGCACGGTCAGGGTTCTTTCAGTCGTTGTCATTCTTCCATTAGTAAATGAATAACTGGGTTGTTCTCCACCTGCGTTAAATAATCGCTCTAATGTTTGAGTATTCTGCAACTCACCATGACAAACTGCGAAGCTCAAACAGCAAATATCTTTTGAACATGCAAATGACCAAATTATAAACAATTTTAAAAGCTCTTCATATCACTGTCAGTAAAGTGCTCCTTGCTCAGAATGTAAACAAGTAACCTGGCCAGAACCCATATCTGTTGGTAACGAGAGGAATTTTACCATCAATGTGTAAATGGTTAGAGTTTTTACTCAGACAAAACCACTTAAGTGAAGGCCTTAACAATATATTAGTTACACGTCAGAATAGCAATTGTTAACAATAGCTTTTTGTATGCATGTCACTTTCGTTTATCAGAATGTGACAAGACAACAAGGCAGGACACAAAAGTTGGTGGTTTACCCACGTTATTCCTTTATCATTTCATTGTTTTACGAACATTACTGGTAAAAATAAATCTGGAAAGTTAATATTTGCTGTTAATAATTCTGAAACACTATCTTGGGTTTGGGTACCAGTCATAAAACACTGGGCAGTTTGAATTTTTTTTGTTACATTCTTTCCCACCAATTAAATCCTTGTGTAAATTATTTAATACTTAGGATAGCCGTAAGTCTTATAGTATGGTACTAAATTTTAAATTCCAACAGGGGTAGGTTACAAACAATTTAGGGGAAGGGGGCATCTGCTAAATGAATAAAAGAAAATAAATTTACGTTTTTAACGAATGTAATATCTTTTTTATTGGCATTTCATGAAAATTTCATTTCTGTTGTAATAATAAACCCTTCAACGGATGTGTAACAATCTTTTCAGAATTTACACTCTTTTGAAATTCAGATCACAGGAATAAAGGAAAACCTTATGTTACATATATGCACTTGTTTGTAGCTCACATGAAAATGGTAAAAATGAATACACGATAAGACATGAAAACGGCATGAAGGTACATATAACATATAACATATAACATATAACATATAACATATAACATATAACATATAACATATAACATATAACATATAACATATAACATAACATATAACATATAACATATAACATATAACATATAACATAACATATAACATAACATATAACATAACATATAACATATAACAGATAACATATAACATATAACATATAACATATAACATATAACATATAACATATAACATATAACATATAACATATAACATATAACATATAACATATAACATATAATATAATAACATATAACAGAGAGAGGGAGTGTGTGCGTGCGAGACACACACACACACAGAAAGAGAGAGAGAGAGAGAGAGAGAGAGAGAGAGAGAGAGAGAGAGAGAGAGAGAGAGAGAGAGAGAGATGGATTATAAGGTACAACATGGCTTCTTGCCCAGAAAAATGAATGGGATTGAAGTAAATATCACCTGGAAGTAACTGGAAGTAATTGTCTAAAAGATTTTTGAAGGCTTGTGGCTCTGGTGTGTAATGTCCAGGTATAATATTGATAAAACAGAGGTTTCACTGTTGTGTAGGATGTAAGGCAAAAGAAAAAAGCATGGGTAAGCGGGGTAGGTTAGAACATTTTTCATTAAAAGCTGTGTTTACAAAGATCTAGCCATTTCTGACAATCATCTCCGTGGTGCCTTAATACTTATACTTTTGTTATACAAATCTATCATACAAGCTTGATGCAGGGAATACACAATACTGAGAAAATCTTAGCTTTGTTAGTCATATCAAAATGTTGAATCATGTGAATGGGGCACGTTGGAACACATTTGCAAAAGCGGGGTAGGCACAAATTTTTTAAAGGTAAGGCCTTTTTTCAATTTATACTTGCTTTTTGAGTATATATCTATCATGCAAAGGAATCAGTTTTGTCAGGACTGATTTGATTGTGCCATATAATCAACCATAACCCACATATCTAACAAAATTTCTCAATAACCCTTGAACATATTTCTAAAAATAAATTTTTTACCAAAAGCCAATATCTTCATGCATTACCAAGTAAAATATCTTATTAGAAAAAATCAGCACAAAGAAATTGCAGAATATTTGAGGGTCGCAGGCAGTGAATAAATGACCATCTGTCTTGATTGGATTTCCCAGCATTTATGTTTTCTTGGCAGAGCACATCCTAGCGCCTAAATTAAACTGTTGAAAAGTAGTCGAATTAATCCATGTATTTTACTGAAAGATGATTACACCTGAACTTATTTGCTCTCTTAAAAAAAAGAGCCGTTTATCCTTAAAATATGTATTTGAATCCTAATTCATAGTTGATACGTCCAAAGATAAAGTCCCTATTTCAATGTCACATCATTTCCACAAAACTGCAATTGCACTCTATTATAATCATGAAAACATCATAGTGTCTCTAACTATCCATCATCATCATGGACGGAAGGCTCATGGTTGAGTCGCCGTGGCTTCCTTCGTCATGGCTCTCCACTTAATCCGGTCTTGTGCTGCCCTGTACGCCTGGATGACAGTTAGTCCAGATTCTTCTTTGATGTTGTCCATGTACCTTGTTCTTGGCCTGCCCTTTTTCCTAGACCCGTAGACCATACCCATGATTAGCGTTTTCTCCAGTGTCTCGCTCCTTAGTACGTGTCCCAGGTATGACAGTCTCCGGTTCACTAAAGTCTGTGAAAGACGCTTGTCGCATTCTATTCTGCGCAAAACTTCCTCATTAGTTACTCTCTCTGTCCAACTTATCCTCAAGGCTCTCCTGTAACACCACATCTCAAAATTTCTGAGTCTTATCCTGTCGCTTTTCTTCAGAATCCACGTTTCACTACCATAGGTTGCGATGGGGAAGACTAGTGTATTCAGCAGTCTCTTTTTCGTCTTCTTGGATATCGATCTATCTCTCCAGACCGTTGTGAGAGCTGATGTTGCATTTTTGGCTACAGCAATGCGCTTTCTTATCTCTGGGGTGTCATTGTAGTCATTGGTGAAGAGTGCTCCCAAGTAGGTCATTTGATTGACATTTTCCAGTGGTTGTCCATTTACAAAAATGCTGTGTTCATTCCTGGTGTTTTGGCTCATGATTTTCAGCACTTTTGTCTTCTTTGCATTTAGTGATAGTCCAGCATTTTCTGAGGCTTCTTTTACTCTATCTACCAGTTCTTGTAGCTCCTCCATTGTGCTTCCTATCAAAACTACATCATCAGCATATCTGAGGTTGGAGATAGTCCTGCCCCCTACTTTCACACTGCCTTCATATCCTTCTAGTGCTTCTCTCATAATGCACTCTGAATATATGTTGAATAGGTGTGGGGAGATTACGCATCCTTGTCGTACCCCCTTTTCGATTGGGAACCATTCAGAATCTCCATAGGTCGTGCGCACCTTTGCTTTCTGGTTTTCGTACAATCCCATCAGCAGTTGGATGATATGTACAGGGATACCGATTTGTTTCATGTTTGTCCATAGCCTGTCATGCGAAACCATATCAAAAGCTTTAGAGTAATCAATGAAGCATAGGAAGATGTCCCTATTTCTTTCTCTATTCTTTTCTATAACCATCTTCAGGTTAAGGATTTGATTTCTCGTTCCTCTGCCTGGTCGGTAAGCCGCTTGTTCCTCTGCCACTTCATGATCCAGTGTCAACTTTAGTCTTTTTGCAACTACTTTCAAGATGGTTTTGCTACTGTGACTGATCAATGCAATTGTTCTGTTATTGCAACATTGTAATGTATCTCCTTTCTTTGGTATGGGTATAAAAACCGAATTCAACCAGTCTTGTGGCCATTGCTTTTCTTCCCAAATCTTGGTGCAAAGTCTGTGATAGAACAAGACGCCTGCTTTCCCAGAATTCCTTATCAACTCTGCAGTAATTTCATCATCTCCTGCGCTCTTGCCTTCCTTTAGCTCTTTGATGGCTTCCCTGATCTCTTCTAGCAATGGTACAGGTTCGCTGTCTAATTCTTCCATCTCTTGATTCGTGGTTGGAATAGTGTTATTTCTCTTGTATAGATCTTCACAATACTCTTTCCACCTCTCGCGCACTTTTTTACCATCACAAATGATGTGCCCCTCTTTGTCTTTGATTGTATCAACCTTAGGCTTAAATTTCCTGCTTAGGTTCCTAACTCCCTGATACAAGTCTTTGGTGGAATTTGTAATAGAATGCTCCTCTATGGATGAACACTGCTCATTGATATACCTCTCCTTATCGCGCCTCAGTAGTCTCTGCACTTTTCTGTGTTGGTCCATGTATATATGTTCGTCCTCACTGCTGTTCGATTTTCTAGACTTCAACTCTCTTCTCTTCCCTACTTCAGCGAGTGTCTCATCTGAAATCCAGGGAACATGCTTGCGTTTCTTGGTGCTGATGTGTTCTTTTGCGGATTTGAGAATAGCTTCTTTGCCTTCTGACCATAGTTCATCAGGTGTTTTCTCATCCTCTTCCTGGAGGAGTGCTTCAAATCTGTTGGTTATTGACACCAGATATTGGTCACTTAGGCAGTTGTAGTCCAATTTCAATGGTATTCGATTGTTGTTATTGAGTTTTGCCAGCTTCATCTGTAGATTTGCCACTAGTAGCTGGTGATCGGTGTTACAGTCGGCTCCGGGGCGAGTTTTCACGTCCTTGACACTACCTTTCCATTTTTGCTGGATGATGACATAGTCGATTTGGTTTCTTGTTCTCCCATCTGGGGATGACCATGTGTATTGATGTCGGGGATGGTGCTCGAACATTGTGTTTGCAATTACTAAGCCATTTGTGCCGCAGAAATCAAGTAATGTACTGCCTCTCTCGTTTCTCTCTCCAAGACCATGTTTATCGTGGGTACTTGTCGAGGTATCAGATTTTCCAACCTTTGCATTCATGTCTCCAATTACCATTAGCATGTCCCTGTTTGGAATAGAGTCGATCGTGTCTTGGAGCATGTCATAGAATTGTTCCAGTTCCTCGTCACTTGCAGCACTAGTTGGGGCATATGCTACGACTATGGAGAGATTAAATGGGCTTCCTTTGATCCTTAGGTGCAAAACACGGTCACTAATTGGGCTATATCCTATGATGGACTTGGATACTGCCTCTGATATAATGACTCCCACTCCGTGACTGTATCCTTCGCCTTCCTCCTTACCTGAAAAACAAATAGTTTTCCTTTCTGATCTAAAACTTCCTTTCCCTCTCCAGTTTGTCTCACAGATGCCCAAGATTTGAATGTTGCATCGGTCCATCTCATCGCACACTATCTTCAGCTTTCCAGGT
The DNA here is from genome assembly GCA_003991215.1 of Morbakka virulenta. Classification (NCBI taxonomy): domain Eukaryota; kingdom Metazoa; phylum Cnidaria; class Cubozoa; order Carybdeida; family Carukiidae; genus Morbakka; species Morbakka virulenta. Next base: position 608,230 of record RDPX01000206.1, on the reverse strand, counting down.
TCTTTCATCTTTCTGACGTTCCATGTTCCAATATTAAGAGGCTTCCTCAGTTGTGTTCTTCCAGTAACCAATTTGTCATTGCCAGCCTGGTCGCCTACTGTGCAACGCGTCCCTTGTTTACCCACGCGACGGACGATGTGGTATGGATTTCTTTGTGTCGTAGTCATGACGAAAGAAGTAGTCTGGAGGTGTTTGTAGTGCTAGTAGGGCCCCCAACGTCCTTTCTACCACCGCAGTCCCTACATTTAGGGGATGCGCCCAGCCGTTGTCCTGTTTGTCGGATCTTCCGCCTGACCGCCTGATGCATCAGCCGTTGGTCACGATCTAGGTATTCATCCGCCTAATGCATCATCCATTGAGCTGCTGCCCTCAACTTCACCGTTACCCTGGTAGGGGAGCTTTGGGGTTGCTCGACTTGCTCAAGGTCTACCCCAAGACTGCGCAGGGAAGGAGCGCCTCACACCTCCTTGCAGGTTATTGGTTGTCTGTGAAAGCCAACCCCCGCTGCGTACCCAACTAACTATCCAAGCATGTAGAATATATCATATTCATATTAACGACTGGAAAAATGGATGAAAATCGGTCCTTTGAATTATAATAGGTTTTTTTTCATGGCCCATGAAAGGAAACGCAATCATTTTCTCAGGCTTGTAGGCAGCAAGATCAACTTGGAAAACAATTTTCTGCTGACTGCGCCTAGTTCCACCAGTGTTAGAAGGCTTTGGTAGAATAAAAACAACATTTTCTCTTCTATGTGTATGTAATGCGGCATCATCAGGTATTGAGAATGTGCAGCGCTCAGAGCTATCTTTTAGGGTAAGACGTTTCATAGTTTTGGATGTTATTTAGTCATCATTGACCTCCTGTACCAATCCAACGTAGTAGTGCGTCACCTTCTTACCAAGAAATCATATGAGGATGTAATTGTCAACTGTGTTTTTGGCAGGATTTCCATGTAGTTGATCATCTAGATTGCTATCAGAGTCAGAGACTTCCTCCTCACCAGATTGTCATATCTGGCATTATATCTTCCTTGCTGCTCACCTCTAATTCCTAATGAGCATCTTGAATCAAACGTCCAGTTGCCTCAGACTTCTTCTTAACAATAGTTGTTTTCTTTGCATACCTCTTTCCTTCCTGCTCTGCAATCTCCATTCGCACTGGAGTGTCGGATAGAATTCTTGTTCTGTGCAGTTTTCTCCCTCTTTCCCTTTTCCTTGGTCCAGTTTTCTTAAAGGGATACAATTCTAGGGGGCGTCCAAGAAGGCAACCTCCACGTGTTGTAACACCCACGCGCACGTTTATTATTATAATTTATGTTATTACGTATTAACCACATAATCATGTAGAGACACGGAAGTTATTCACAGTTATTCACAATGTTGTTTTTCTCATTTGTATTTGCATAAGCTTTCTACGCCTACTTGTAAAGACCTGATTGGTCAGATTCGTTTTGATGCTCGATCTTGATTGGATATTTGTAATACGCAGTTTCTCGATGATTCACATGTATCGTGTGGTTTTGCAAAAGTTTTGTAGATTTTCAAGTTTTGAGGATGAAATAGAAGGAAAATTATTTGATGTCTTTTTCTCGGAGAAATTCTGTAAATTTCGATCCAGAACCAGCGAAGTTGAAAGATTTATTCTTATA
>RDPX01000206.1:578507-606428 GCA_003991215.1 Morbakka virulenta | reverse complement strand
GAGAGAGAGAGAGAGAGATGCACTGGAATATGGCCTGCATTACATGTCATGATTTAGGTAAATTCCAACATAGTACGTGGCTACGTAAAAGAGAGAGAGAGAGTTTGAAGGAGGCTTTGTGAAAAAGGTGCCATTGATGAAGCCGACCAGTGCTAAAATAAAAAAAAAAGGAGTTTCAAGGGCAGAAAGCCACAAGACTGAATATTAACTAATAGTAAGAGAACCTTGAAATAGACGTCATGTTTGACGTGATGCAGATAATTTTCTTGTCAGGGACGACGAGATTTCCAAGGTTTTGTCTTTGAAGGCATATGAGAATGCCCAAAAGGGAACTAATGATTTGCTGCAATTTGCTCCCACAGTAAATAGATAGCAGAGCTAACATCTGTCAGTAATTTTTTCCCTCGGAAGTACAAAAAAAATATCTCAAACTAAAGAAATCTTAAAAAATATATTTGCTGAGACTAATGTTGAGGTGCTAGATACTTTAAGGTAGTGAATCCCTGAAATTTTGTCTCCTAAATCTGAAACCCTTATTTTGGTCCTTCTACCATACCAGGGACGGAGTGGAGATCGTCCAGCTTTGCTTGCTTTCATGCTTTTTTGACTCATGATCTCTCATGAGGTTTTTCTCAGATTTCTTAACCATTAACGCGGCGGAAACAGGTGGCTTGACAGAGTTATTCTCACCGGCTCAGGTGGCATTTGTGAACAAGCGTCGTGCCTCTCTCTGTGTACAGTAATGTGTTGGTGAAGTGTTAATAGAAACCTTTCCAACAACAGCTTGTGTTGGGGTTTATTGGCGGTTCATTGACTCAATTTGAATTCAACAAGATATTTACGTGTTGAGATGCTGGATTAAATGATATCAGACATTTTCCGGACTCACAACGAGATTTATCTGTATTCCTTCTGTGAGAATAATCACAGACAGGACAAGGCGAAGATAAATTTCACCTGTTTAATAAGATTACACAGTTTTTTCACTTTGTGAAGAAACTACTGAAAACAAGCAACTGGCTTTTGTGAGGAGAGTCCTGCACAAGATTCTCAGTTTGTAATTTGTTAGGTCCATTAACTCCAACTTCATGCCCAGAGGATGTACACCAAGCATATTCCATTCATTATTTTGGCACCAGAAAAAGGACAACATTGAAAGAATTTTCTGAAGCAATGATTTACATGATGCCGCAGGAAAACTGAATGCCTACACTGAACAAAAATACGTTGTTATCTTTGATGTAAATTGTATAATACCCCAAAGTAAAATGAAAGAAACCCTGGAAAACAAAGTTAAAGCAAGATTATCCATTAATCTTGTACTGTTATACTTCAAATATTACTCTTGTTTCCGTTTTTGAATAACACACAAGCTACTAGCGAAGAGGTAAAACTTTGTATATTTTGTTCACACGTATAATATACCTTTAGCTAATAACTTTAGCTGCTTTTGTAAATGGGTAATTACAGAGAAGTTTGTGGTGTGAATGATGACTTAAATAACGAACCAAGACAAAAAGTCCTCAAAAGCAAAGCAGCTGCTTGTCGTTGTTTTTGAAGTCACGTAGCACTTTATTCAGATACCAACTAGCTTATAATCAGATTATTTAAGATAAAACCTTTCCTATCCTAACGTTTTTAATTGCGCATTAATGAATTATTTGGTAATGCTATTAGTCTTTTACGCTTGGATCGGCAAATTACGATCCGCCACCCCTTTTTTGCGTCACCAGAAAGCGCACAATCCAATCAGGCAAACAAGACTTGAAATTTATCAGTAAAGAGCAAACCTAACAGTGCTAAACATTATTTAGCAATAATTTTCAAACTTGTAACTAACTTACATTTTGGTTCAGTTCAAGAAAAATGTCTTACCCAAAATCCACTTCGCAGTGAAATGACGAAAATTTCATCTGACTTTATATTGGAAGACATTGAACTCCATTGGAATAATAGGGCAAAAGAGATTTGCATTCGCCTTTGTTTCTCTAACCAATGGGTTGCTATCTAAACCCATGTAGACCAACACCAACTGGAAAGAAATGTTTTTCTTAGCTGTTGAGTTACTGACAGTAAAAAAATTAATTTGCTTTGAAATTACAGGTCTTTCAGTATTGTAGACGTATTAGCAACCTTTACAAATTGTTAAGGGGAAAAGGATGCAATTTTAAATGTACTTCATCCTTTGGCAAAGAAATCCAAATCTATAAATGTCTTCTAATAATAAAATATTCTTGACATGATGCCCAAAATTGCCTTTACTTAGATAAAATATCGAATGTCATTCGTTCGACTCCTCGGTTCTGAAATTTTATTTCTGAAGTCAAGGGGTTTTTTGAAATGGAAGGTTTTCAAAAGGATGATGCCAAGTGAAAAAAAGGAGAAAGAAAGAAAAAAAGGCCGAAAAAAGGAGACTGATAACATCAGGCAAGGGCTGATAGGACTGCTGGATTAAGACGTGTGGGATCGCGTCTCTGGAGAAGATGCGGCAACCACACCACAGGATAAGTAACAGCCAAGAAAATAGGAGAAAAAAACGTTGAATAACTTGCTTATAACTGATTCCTTTAAAATAACTTGAATTTCAACCAACAAATGGTCATCTTCTATCTCAGGTTCAATGACTTGTTAACAGTGTTAGTATTTTCATGAAGTTGATTTTTGAGTATTGAGTCTCGAGTTTGGTTTTCCTGTCCGAAAGCAACTGGTTCTTTTAAAGCTAAAAATTAATTTAATTTTATCTTTGTATTGTGTGTTTGCAATAGTTGGTTTTTTCAGCTGCTCAGTAACCTGCAAAACTATTATCTTTCCAGCACACAAACTTGAATATCAAATTGACATTTTTGAAAAATGTGTAACTGTTTGACTTTCAATAGAAGACGTATAGCCTACCACCTGACAGACCAGAGCTTAAATCAATGTTCGGCAGTATTTTTTACTATTCACAGAACCGTATTACAAATAGGATTCCAAATAAACGATTTAAGGTACTAAACTTAAATTTTGCTATTAAAATTACGTTCATTTTAAAAAAAACACAAGTCAAATGATTAAATAAAATTTCGAGCTAAACCCGATAAATGTTTTAAGCAAAGCTAGGTATACATTCCATTTATGGGCACTGTAGCCAATTCATATTCAGCCTCTACGTTGTAAACGTGGCGGGCTTTTACCAATACCTTTCACCTTTTTAAGCCAATCACAAAGCATTGGGGGCTTTCTCTACTTTCTCTTTGTTTCTTGTATCGATAAAAATTCACTTCATGAGTGTTTCCTTATTTTAGTGTCATGGTCCAGTCAAGTAACAACAAAAAAAAGCTTTCAACCAAAGCAAACGTTATTTCGATTGCTATTTTTATGTGGAACTCCCTAAAATAATTATCCCGCGCATTTATGAATTATGAAAGCAACTCTAAGAAAGCACCAATCCTTTTTCAAAAAACCTGACTTCTGTGGGTTCTTTCGGGGAGGACAGGTTCGACTCCTGTTGGAGTGCACATCTACAGTATTTCCTTCCAAATTTAGGTGCTACTCTGAAAAAACAGTATCGGGTAAAAGGGTAAAAGGAATTTAATTAAAAGAGATGCGTATTGCAAAGTTTTTGTTTTTAAGTGAAATTGAATTTAACAATTTATCTTAATTCATCATCATCATCATAATAATAATAATAATAACAACAATTATCATTATTATTATTACTATCTACCCGGGCACCTCACCTTTATGTATTGGGTAAAGAATTATTCATAGTTGTTTTTATATCAGCTAGATTGAATAGATGGGAGTTACAGGATATTTAAAATATCTTAAAAAGTAGTAATTCAATATATGTATCAGCAGAATATAATATGTAAAATTTGAAAACTAAAAAACTCTCATCCAAATTCTTATAGATAGATATTTTTGCAACATATACGCAGTACTCAAGAGGGTTATTTTCTGAACCTTTGGCAGTGTTGTTGCACCAGGGACCTGGGAAAAATAGCTTGGTCCATTTTTGGCAATTATACTAAGAGCACCTTTTACAAGAAGCGTAGTTCTTCAAAGCTTCCACATGTTGGTTACCTCGATTTCATGATCTTCCTGAATTTTTCAAAATTTTTTAACAACGAAATTCCATCGCTAGGGACAGCCAACACGATTAGGAAGCAGGGTTTATCTATACAAATGTTGACAATTATTATCGTAATTATCATTATTATTATTATTATTATTAATATTATTATTATTAGCAGCAGTAGTAGTAATAGTAGTTTTTTGCTTGTAATGCTATGCAGTTCTCGCAGCTGTGACAAGGTCAGTCTATGACCCTGAGGAAACAGAAATGTTCACTCTATAAAAAACCGTTCTTCTCAGGATGTGGGAGCTTTCTAGAAGAGGGTTTGTCTAGAATTCTTCAATTCATATTGTTCAGGCATTTTATTACTTAACCTCTTAAGGCCTTTCTTTTAGAATCCAAGTGCTCTCATTACAATTGAAATTGTTGATGTCTTTATTTCCCAGATTTTTGTTGCTTCAATTTCAATATATTTGCACTTGGACAGCATCTCTACTTCTTTAATCGATATATTTCTTTCAGATTGTATGCTCATGCCAATCATAAAGCAATTCTTTTCTTTCTTGTCTTTAATAATAATGCAATGTCTGTTGGTTCATGTCTCTTTGCCGGTGTTCATAGGCATGTCCCGTTATGCAGTGGAACTAGTGCTTTACATCGTCTCCGGTTTGTGATGAAACAATTTATCTGCAGCCCAAAGATAAAAATCTTCTCGTATTTTTCAATGGAAGAATCCTGCTACCTTATCATACCCTACTTAATCCGTTTTTGCAAGCATTAGACAGCTGGCCGCAATATGATAAATGGTTTCTTTTAATACATTGCACATCCTACACTTGGGATCAGTGCCGGCTTAAAGAATCTTATTGTCGTGTGATCTTGTTAAACTTCGATCTTGCCAGCAATCTTTAGTCCTTTAGTTCCTCCTTTAAGTCCAGGATTTTTTTCTGTTTCAACACCTGCACCCTAATTGGACAGTGACCACGTATCAGCAATTTTTTCCATTTCTGTCTTTCTTTTCATCTGCCTTCTCCTTTGTCTCCTTTTTGGCTCTTCTTAGCAAATATGATTATTGGTTCTTGTTCCATTTCAGGTTGGTCTAAATCCTTAATTTCTCACTTGAATTTTTTAAATGTCTTTTTCAATAGAATAGGACCTTCTTACTATTTTGATACAGCTAAACAAGTTCGAGAATGGACTGTTCTGTCTGTTCCAGGTACGAGTTTGTTTCTTTACTACTTTTATTACTTTCATGGCCCTAACCTTCTCCTCCTTAATCAATAATTTGTCGTTAAACACGTTTTGAAGTTTGTGAAGTGGAAAAAGGTTTGGTAAAAAGGTTATTAAATTTTGCTACAGTTATCTGCGGTACAAGCCATTTGGTTCTAAGGTTGTCATATGTCATAGCCGAGAGTGGTAGTGGGGATAAGTACCTATTACTTATGGAGTCATCTCAATGGCATGCGTCTGTCACAGCTTCTGACAATTAAAATCAGCTCCTGATCTTCTCGTGTGGCTAAGATATAAGCCCGGTAGAACCTTTTCCACTGACAGGAGAAGATACAAGGGCAGGTCTCTGGCGACTAAACCAGCTGCTTTAAGCAGATGGGCCTCGTTAGCCTACGAAGGCAGCTCCTTTAGAAGAAGGAAAACTTTAATTTCAAACCTTCTCTCCAAATCCAGACTCTTTGGTGAGGGTAGACGAAAAGATAACCCAGGTAAAGAATTCTGCTGCTTTTTCTTCTGGGAGGTAGTAGTTTTCACTGTACACATCGACAAACTGATGACGTAATGTGGCAAACAATGTTGGCTATCTTGAAAGAGATAAGAGAGCATGCTGCAGTCAATGGAGAACCATTGGAAATTCAAAAGAAGTTACGATCCTTGATTATAATAGCAACTGAAAAGTGAACATGACTATGTATAATACTAGGACTTTAAACAGCATCGCTCATCGTGCAGGTAATCAAGGAAGGTGACCATCAATAAAACACCAGGCTGTGGTTGATAAGCATGCTGGTGGTGTGGTTAAACCAAACCTCCTTAAATACAAACGCATAAACCTTGTCTCAACCACGAATGTTCGAACTCTGAATGGCGACTCAAATTTTGATGAGCTGATTTAAAGTTGATAATGCTTTCTGACTGGAAAATAAATTATTTCACCAAGACGAAGTCATCAAATATCAGAGCATTATTAATGGATGGACTCTGGTAGCTACCAGTGCTGAAAAAGCAAGTAATAATTTTTTAATAAGAGGTTTTGGTATGTTCCTTAACTCTAACGCCTATAAATCTCTCTTAAATGTTGAAACTATTACCCCCTAGAATTATAATAGTCATTTTCAATGGTAATCCAAAATTGTCTGTGATGTCCTGTCACAGTCCTACCAATTGCTCAGAGGAGGATGCCGTACAAGAGTTTTACAACTAACTACTTGATCTGATTAAGGAGATATCAAGGCACCATTTCTTGTTTATATATTGGGATATGAATGCCAAAATCGGGGAAGACAGATGTGGGGATTATAGTTATCACATAGTTATCGCTGGCTATGAAGTGCAGAGATCAGATTACTCATACGGGCCAATAAAGTAAGCAAGAAGAAGCAGCCAAGGTACGACTGGTCCAGCTTATTACTGATGAAAATGTACAAACAACTTATTTTGTAAAGATAAAAAATATGTTTGATAACTTACAAAACCTTAATATTGATGAAGTGTTAGACTAAATGTACCAAGAAAATCATAGTGGCAAACAGCAAACCTGCTGGAGCTCATGCTCTCATGCCAAAACTGGAAAAATGCCTATCCCCAGAAACCCCCACTGTAGCTGACAAAAGGAAAAACGTACATGATGCCTTTAAAATGGATCAAGACTAGAGTTTGTAAAGGTTTAGAAAATTGAAAATGGAAAAAGGGTACTAGATGCAGAATATGCTGCTGAACAGAAGCACAAAAAGATCAGGACCATCGAAGAAGCCCATGTCAATCACCAGTAAAAGCTGGTTAGGACCATTGTCAAGGAAATAATTGGTTGGAAAGCACTGAAGAATGACCAAATCAGGGAAATCGCACCGAGGAACGGATTAGACTTTGAAAGGATCACATTCAAAATCTTTTGGGGCAACCCCCTGTTGTGAATGCTAAACCAGTTTTAAAAATATTCGACGAATTAAGACTGATGACTTTACAATTGAGGAATTAAAAGCATCCATCAAATAGTTACAAAATGAGAAGGCAACTGCTTTAGACAAAATTCCTGCTGAAATATGGAAATCCAGATGCTTGAAAAATGCACGTCTGACAATATGTAATAAAACATACCATGGACGTTCTCCAAGTCATTGACTCCGTGCTGGAATTTGTCTAATTCCAAAGAAGAACGATTTAGAAGTGACCAGTAACTATTGAAGAATTACATTATCAGCAGCTGCTGCAAAGATATACAAAGAATAATCTTAAACAGAATCCGACCTCAACTCGATTCACTATTCCGCATTAATCAAAATGGTTTGAGACCTTTAAGGTCAACAATATTGTCAATTCTCTTACACTACCTCGACTGATTGAGGTGGTTAGAGCAAAAAACCTACCTGCTATTTTGACTTCTGAAGATTTTGGAGAGGCCTTCGCCTCTATACACAGAGAAAAATTGATGCAGGTCCTACGGACTTATGGACTATCGCCAGAGTTCGTCAGACCTATCAAAGTATCATATACCAATACTACTGCTTAACTTTTATCCCCAGATGGGGATACTGAATTCTTTGAAATCCTGGATGGTGTCTTACAAGGTGTTACCCTTGTACCATACCTTTTCGTTTTAGCTCTAGACTAATCCAAGTGAATTGCCATCACTGTCCCTTCTGACAACGGGTTCACGGTAGTGAAACCAAGGAGTACAAGACTTCCTGCTTTACCATTTGTAATACTGACTACGTTGATGACATTGGGCTTATCTCAATACATTTGAACAAGCTGAAAGCATTCTTTATAGAGTTAAAAATTGCAAAACAAATTGGTCTACACATTAACAACACCAAATAAAATTTATGATTTACAATCCTGATGAGTTAAAGACTATGAACAACAAGAAGCTAAAACGCGCTTTTGATTCCCTGTATCTTGGTTCATGGATAATTAACGTAAAAAAGATATCGACATTAGGATCTCTAAGGCATGGACTAGTCTTAAAAATTTAGATGTGATCTGTAAGTCTAACCTTACAATAAACTGGAATTTGGCTTTGTTTTAATCCATAGTTACAAACGTTCTTCTATATTGTTCAAGTATCTAGACCCTTACAAAGGAACTGGTCAGGCGGTTAGATGACTGATGCATAAAAATGCTTCTTGTCGTGAAAGGTGGGACTTAGAAACAATATTTGAGGAACGATGTGATATATGATGGAGTGCCAAAGATCTCAACAACTATTGCAGGGCAGACGATGTGTTTCTGTATTCACTGTTGGAAAAACAAGAATAAATTGATCCAATCCTCTGTTACTCTGGGAGCCTCTACATGGAAAGAAACTTTGTGGTAGACCTCGAAGCACCTCCTTTGATCAACTAGTTGATGATACGAAACGTGCAAAAGAGAATCAGGCAAGGGCAGTAGCATATCAAAACTACTTCAAAGAGAGAGTCATGGAAGTCCAACCGAGGTCGACTTAAGTAAAATAGATAATAATACAAGCTATGCTTGCTAGAATATGTTCTACAGATTCAGCGTGGACGTCTATTTCCTGGTATTAAATATTGATACAGATACTGGAAGTGTGATGATTGCCTGCATCTTGTTCGATCCATTAAATTCACTTTTTGTAACAAGTTTCCCTCCTCGGTATAATTCTTTTCTAATTTGTTTCACCATATTGGTATGTTGATTTTAATCATTTTTATTGATCCCTAGGTGTTTTTAAACACCTTCTTGTTCTAGCTTCTTTATTGTAGTGTCTGTGTCTCCTCTGATGTCTACAGTTTGTGTGAATTTGCCACTCTTACCACGATGTGGCTTTTGGACACTTTTGAAGGTCAAAGTGACCCTGAATCTCTTGATTCTCTTAAGCAGACCCCATCCCCCCTCTTGATTATCATTTTTGATAATCAATAGATGGGGAATCTTTAAACTGTCCTTATAGAAAAAAATAACTGATTTTTTTCCCTCCTACGTCATAGCCTTATCCGGTGTTGCTGAGAAGACTGTTTAGTGGCATCAATGACAGGAAGAACAGAGCTGTTCATGATGTATCTTCTTAACAGACTTTACTTTTAATGCCCATTGATCTTGTCTTCACTCCATTCTGATTGTGACGTAGAAATAGTTTTGTCTTCAATTTATGTATACTTTCTGTCATAAATCTAATTCATATTGAGGATAACCTATACATTTCCATTGCTTTGGTGACCCAGAACACTGGTGGCTATCAAACGCCTTTCTATAATCAATTCAAGTGACACTGAAAGGCTTTTCTTCTTCCCACGATCTTTACTCTTCATTTTCAAACTTAAATAATTGATCTTTACATCTATTTTTTTGACTTGCATCATTTCTGTTCTTGACGTACTAAGTTGTTCCTTTTAGAAAAGGTGTTCATTACCTCGTTTATGACGGACGTCTGGCCTTTGCAAGTTTATGGCAAGCATGATATTGACCTCCAGTTTTTTGAGTATTTGGTGTGATTTTTGGTAACTGATATCGTAAGCCTACCATCAGCTATTTAAACCTTTTTTCTGAATTTTGTACAATATCATTGGATAATGCTATTAAGATACCATATTTTTCCATATTTGTCGACCGAAATATTGCACTTAATAATTGACTGATGGTGAGTACAAGTTTCTTTTTTTTCAGAGTCACGATGACTTCACCATCCTCAACATCCTTCCAATTTTTTAAGTAAGCTGTTTTTTATGACCTGATCTTGCTGTCGTGTCCACTTTGCCTTTTATTTCTCATTTTCCTATGGTATTGTTACTAATTTTTTGTGTGTATCATATTTCATCAATTTTCTCTCCTTCCATGAAACTATTGGTTAATATTCATGATCATATGAACACGGACACCCTTTTTACATGCACACAGTGACCTGGTTTAGTGCTGGTGACATCTTTGCAGATGAACAACATTGAGGTGACAGTGTCTTTTGAGACGTACCCCGTCATATTACACGAGTATAAAACCACCCCTTACAAATACATGAATTTCTATGCGAAGGATAATAGTAAGGTGTCAAGCTCATTTTTATTATTCTTTTCTTTCTTGGTTTGCACACAAAAGAAAAGGACAAATTCAAAAATCTTTTAAAAACGTTTAAATTTTGATTTTAAAAGGATTAAAATAAAAATTACAGAGACATCTATCAGGTGTTCGAACTACATACATATCCGATGCATCAAGGGTTAGACTTCACCTGAACTACTTCTCCTTCTATAAACAAGCTTATTACTATTACTATTACTATTACTGTTACTATTACTATTACTATCACTATCACTATCACTATCACTATCACTATCACTATCACTATCACTATCACTATCACTATCACTATCACTATCGCTATCACTATCACTATCACTATCGCTATCACTATCACTATTACTATCACTATCGCTGTCACTATCACTTTTACTATCACTATCGTTATCACCATCACTATCATTATCACTATCACTATCACTATCCCTACCCCTATCACTATCACTACCATCGCAATCACTATCCCTATCCCTATCACTATCACTATCGCTATCACTATCCCTATCCCTATCACTATGACTATCACTATCACTATCCCTATCGCTATCACTATCACTATCCCTATCAATATGACTATGACTGACTATTACTATTACTATTATTTTTACTATTAATATTACTATTATTTTATTGACATAGCAGGAAAGGAGTTAGAGTAATATAATCAACAATAAAGAATTCCAAACCTTGTTGGTCCTAAAAATAAGCAACATAATCCCTACAAGAAAAATAAAAAGTCCTCATAGGACATTTTGGAACTGTGCTTTCATTCCCCACTGATACTGGTTTCTGCGTTTCTTGCTACCATTTTCTCAACTTGCAATGCTCGTTCTAAGCGTTAGTGAATATTCTCTCCGCTTCAGACAATTTACACTTTCACCAAAAGTGCACAAACAACCACTGGTCATATCTAGCATTACTTTTTGTTATTTTTCAATGCAAGTAACCTCTCCTCTGTAACTTCCTTTTTTGCTGTTGCGGATTATGATGATGATGGTTATTATTATTAATATTATTATTATTATTATTATTATTTATTATTAATAATGCTAATAGTAGCAGCAGTAGAAGAACAAGAAGAATAAAACGTTCTTTCTATTAAGAACCGTGGTCACTATGTCATCAAATGCGTACGTGCCTCACCAAAAATTTCAAAAAAATGCGAAATATTCGGAGAATGTTGAGGGCCAATCAAATTGTATTGTACTAGGAGCCAATCAAACTTTGCAGATTTGAATAAATTATTATTATAATTTAGCATTGTTACCTGCATTGCTTAATTTGTTGATCCACAACATTAACACCACATAATTGGTAGTGTGATTTATGGTGTTTGTTATCATTTTGTTTATACACTGTATTTTAACTTTTTTGCTAATGGATTAAATAATAAGTTAATTGGGTATTGTTAAGACCATACATGAACAGACTGTCAAAACGGAAAGGAGTAATTCGCAGGAAAACTGCTGTCCGAAATTTGTGGATGTTTTCTTCCATATTATCGGGCATATCCTGAGTCGTGCAACAAATCCACCCAGGTACATGTGTGCTAGAAGTACAGATCAAAATTTTTAACATCCATTGAATTTTTTAACATATGATCGTCGATGCTTTTGAAAGACAAACAAAAAAATAACCAGTTTGGACAAGAGCAATGATAAAAGTCAATACCCAGCTAAATTAAATTTTGAACTTAATGGATTAAAAAAATTGATGTAATTTTCATCCTTTTTAAGGGTAGTTTTGGGAGGAGACTGGATTTCGACTTGAAGCTACGGAGAAGTTATTCCTTGGAAGAATTTTGAAAATATCCTGGACAGATAGGGAAAGCAAGAAATAACTGGTGACAAAGGAAGGCAACACAATATTACACATATTGTAAAAAATGACCAAATAACAGCGATCGAAAAAAGCAGGGTTTTTTCCTCCAAACTCTCTTTTAAGATGTTATTAAACTTTCTTTAAGTATTGGAATAGAATGTGCATTGTTGCACTCTTTTTTCAGTAATAATACAGTTTGAAAGTGCACGGAGGCACAGTTTCATTAAAACGTTAAAACAACTAAAGAACAGTCTTAGCTTGAAAACTCCAATCAGCTATAAAAAACAAATTTTTAGAGATATTCTCGGAAAGGTTATATTAAAGCATTGAATCAAAAGCAATCACCCCCTTTAAATTACCTAGAAAAGGAGTATCTGAACCCTTTTTTCCAAACGGCCAAATTTTGTCTGTTGCTGTTAAGCTGGGCTCATCCAACTTTCATAGGAGGAACAATTATAAGCCTTGAAATAAAAAAAAAATCCAAAACAAAACGATAATACTTAATTGCAACTAATCAATAGAATGTTTTAAACAAACGCAAACCCAATTTGTATCTCTTAAATTAACTGAAAGCATGTTTAGTCTCTCGTAACTGTATGATGTCTTACCAATGGAACAATGTAATTGTCCTGTGAATCATCCTGAAGAGCTATTCAGACATTGAAAGACATGAACATCATGTATATATGTATTTACATATACATATATATATAGATATATTTACACACACATATATATATACATACATATATTTACATAAATTCTCATTAATACCCCAACTTCACCTTTCAAATTGATATAAATAGGTCTGATCTCACTTTGCATTCATTTCTTGTTAAGAAGGTTATTTGTGAGGTTGTTACAACCTCACAAATGTTGGAAAAAAATAACTTTGGGGTTTTTTCGAAGTTTATGTTAGAGATTACATTCATAAATTGATAAACTGCTTTTCAGTCATATTCAAACGTCAGTACAACTTATAATTTTGTATGATTATCACCAACAAACCTTGTTCCTTTTATCAATGCCTTCGTAACAAATTAGTCATTAACAACATTCAGTCGAATTTCTACACTACATTTACAGCCAAATTTGTTACTCAACATCATAATTAATCTTCCAACGTTCATATGAAAGAAAGATTATAGAAATCAGCTGGCAATTTTATTTGCTGCACTCTTTTTTCCACACATTTTTATCGTCATTATTATTACAAGTTATTATTACTATTATCTATCATCATCATTACAGTTACGAAAAGTTAAGGTTTCAGAAAAAAAATATTTTTTTGCTAAAATAAGAATGGTTCTGTTTAACGTTATAACAGAATATTGTCTGTCTTGCTGGATGGACTCTTGTGCTTGTCATAGAAGACATAATCACCATTTGCCTCGTTTTCATGGCCAGCAAAGCACTGTTATTTTCTTTGACTATTTAGAAACTTTGCAGTGCATGTTATGTCTGAAATTCTTGATGAATTGCAATTAAATGTAAGTATTAACATGGCACTATCTATCATCAATATCTATTTAAATTAATTAAATGCCTTGTTAGGTTATAACTCTTCAAAGTCTAAACAACACTCGCCTAGGAAATGTCATGGTGGTTTTGTACAAAGCAACAACTAGTTGATAGGGTAGACCAACAAACACTTTCTTGACCAATGCAATGTATGAAGTTATTTAATTACATCTCAGTGTGATGCGTTAAATCTGAGTGTTGTCAGTAAATATAAGGTAAATCAACGTCGTATTTTATAAGAGAATAACTTAAAACTATTGAGGTATTAGTGTCAGGATTAAGCTTTCAAATTGAGTACGCTCATCAGCCATTCAACAAAAACAGCTTTGTTCATGATCTAGATGGAAACAATCGAATTTCAGACAAAGCCATCTCTGTTGCTGTTATTACTGAAACCTGGTTGTCAAAATAAATTAATCGCTCATCGTTTATTATTTGGTTTGTTGTCTGCTCAGTTGAAGTCCACAATGTCTTCATTCCAAAGGTGGTGCGATTCCAGGCTGAAGGTCATGATCTTTGCTCGCTTTGTCAAACGGTCGGGCTTTAAGATACTCTTTGATTTCTCCTAATGATTTAAGTAGACACATCCCTTTTTTATTTATAAAAATGCTCTGCTTCCCTTAAAAATGTTCTGTAAAGTTAGCAACAGCTTCAAGGCCTGTGTTGTTCCGAATCTGCTGTTTTTAAATGTAAAGTTATATTATAAATAACAAGATAATTGACCATTTTGTCCCAGTCGTTGATCAGAGGTCAGCCCTTATTTGTTGTGGGACAATGTACAGCCTTTCTGATGTGGTGTTTGTGGCTGATAGTACAAAAATTAGTTCTAATATCTTGAAATCTTTATCAAGGAGAATGAGCTTGTGGGATTATAGTAATTCTTGACCAAACTAAAATTATGGGTTGGCATTAGAATTACTGTATAGAGTGTACTAAGTAATCTCTCCTGTGATAAAAGAGTTTCCCGAGGATGCGAAGGATATGATCTGAACTTCTTTTCCTTTATTTTTCCCCTCATGATTTAATCTGTTTCAAGCCTAAAATAAATTTATTTCCCTTGTATTCAATTTTCCATTCTCTTTATTATTCCTCACAATCAATGACCTTACGACTTCTTTGAGATTTCATTGAAACAATAAAAAACGACACCTTGCAGTAAACAGATTTCAAGTTTTTTTGAGAAAGTAACTTTGTATGAAGCCAATATTGAGATTTCAACAAGTTAAGGAACTGCCAGTAATGGACGTATCCTAACTAAGGAACGTTATAAAAATAAAGACATATTTATTGACAGGACATAAAATAGTCACTTTTTCTCGCGTAATCTCTTAGATACTATAAATATTAAAGCCGATCATTGCATATTTGAATTTAACCCCTGTTTTTAGAAAAATGTTGCAATAAATACATTTAGATTTTTCACTACTTATATATACTTATATATACATATATATAAATATATACACATATACATATTTACACATATATATATATATTTACACATATACATATTTACACATTTTCATATTTACACATTTTCATATTTACACATGTACATATATACACATGTACATATATACACATGTACATATATGCACATGTACATATATACACATGTACATATATACATATATACATATATACATATATACATATATACATATATACATATATACATATATACATATATACATATATACATATATACATATATACATATATACATATATACATATATACATATATACATATATACATATATACATATATACATATATACATATATACATATATACAAAGAACAGATTGAAGAGATAGCTGAAAAAGAAAGCAATTTTACTTTCCACAAGGGAAAGAAAAAACCGCTCATACACAATACAATTAAAAAGATAAGTCGTTGCTTGTACTAAAGAACAGACCAAAAGTTTTCAAAAAAAGAGCAAACGTATTGAAGCAGTTGGAAGAAAACCCATTGTCGAAGAGTTAGAGGATAAATTATTGCATCGGATGTATGAAAAATGAAATATAATATTGCATGTTAGTAGAGAAATGATTTTGTGACAAGTAAAAAGCATTTTTAACGA
The DNA here is from genome assembly GCA_003991215.1 of Morbakka virulenta. NCBI lineage: Eukaryota > Metazoa > Cnidaria > Cubozoa > Carybdeida > Carukiidae > Morbakka > Morbakka virulenta. Next base: position 590,681 of record RDPX01000206.1, on the reverse strand, counting down.
CAAAAATGATGATCTTGCCACTCAAAATTTGTAAAATTCATTTGTTGTTGGCAGACGGAGGGTGGTGTAAAGTCAAATTTGGAAAAGAGATGGGAAAAGAATGACCTCTCAGAAAGCTCCGCAGTACCCTATTGATTGAATTGTTTCCTATGTAATGCATGCACGTCGACTTTAAAATGCAATTTGGCTTTTACAATTCTGATATTACTTTCACGGCTGAAACAACAAAATGTAATATTATGTTTTCTAATATCACTGTTAAGGTGATTGGATCAAAGGAAGTGACATAAATAAGAAATACCAGGGACGAAAAATAAGAGAAGAATTCTTTAAAAGTAAGTTTAAGAAAAACAGCTTATATCACCCAATCAAGCAACTACAATAAAATATATCCATACATCAAAGATCATACATACGTCAAAGAAAACAGTTTAAAATTGCTTCTTACAAGCTTCTTCACTGGAACTTTAATGACTTGCAGAAGGCACCATACTTCTGTCTTAGGCTTCCTCTTCGCCCAACCGTGACTACAGCTTCGACTTCTCTATTGACTTGTAGGCTGTGCGTTTGGTGTTATTACGATCAGGTCCACGTGGGTCCCACTGAAATGCAACGTCACCTTCAGGATAAGTGTTAGGAAAATGCCACGTATATCTATGAATATCTACTAGTCCAAATAGGTATCTTGTTTGGGCAACCTGGGTGTGTACCTTGACAAGAAGTTGCCGTGAAATCGACGGAACGTGACAAGATTCGTGTGACAGTTTCTTTGGCTGGGAAAGCGGATCAAAGTAAGTGCAAATTCTGTGCTATACTCAATGGTACCGAAAGAGAAAAAACACCCTCATCAAGGATTAAGACGAAAATGTTCGGAGGAAGTCCATTTAAGTTATGAATTACAAAAATTGCCCACTAATTCCAAAACTGAAACTGTTACAGTACCTAGTAGGTGTACCATGTACGTAAAAGCGTTTGATGTGGTTTGAAAAAAACCTTTTGAAAGTGAACTTAAAGAGTAGCATGACGATTACTTAGCTAATGAAAACCAGGAATGCAAGGGAGTCGAAAATATGGAACCAGTTCAAAGGAGGCTTGTAGTTGAGTAGCCCACAGAATCGTGGAGGGAAATTTCAAATGAAACTAGCGAATGCTATCAAATCGTGTGCTCTAGAACTTGCTTTTAATTGTGCTGTAAATTGATTGATTTCCTGCTTTTAATAAAGAGGAATATATGATGCAGGAAGAGTGTCTCGCTAAAAAATAATGAAATTAGAGCTCTTCTCCGATGATGAATTCAAAAAAAAAAAGTTGTGATTTCACAGAACATGTATGTAGCGTGGGAGGTGACGTTTGATAATGTGGTCATTGACGTTTAATTTTACCTTCAAATACCCCCTCGAATAGACACCCCCTAAATATGAAAAAATAACATTAAACAACTGAGGCTTTTATCTACACCGCTACGATATTCTTATTACTGAGCTGTCACAAAACGACACATCCATCTGCCAGTGTACCCATTATTTAACCCTGCTATAATCTACACTATTAATCCTTCCCTTTGGTATCAGGCATCTCTTCCATCAAAAGACAAAAAAGCGTAATCCAAATCAAAGTTAACTACCCTAAATCTAACTTTAACCCAAACTTGACTTGTACCCAGATGGCGCAGTAAATGCCTAACTTTGCATCAAGTGTACATTGTTTTACTGTATTTTTGGATGGCAAAATGCTCATTAACAAACATTCTCTTTAGTGCGTGTAGATGTCAGTTGACACAATGACACCACATTGAATGGTCAAGGGTCAAATTTTTGAGAGGAAACAGGTCACAGGTTAGTGACACCACAGTTGGTGTCTTTCATGCAACTTGAGCATGCAGTCAGCCCCAAAATAGGGTCCCTGAATAAATCTTACCAAAGATTTCAGGGTTAAGACATCTGCACTCAGATCTAGTTGTTTTTCCTAATTGTGGAACGAATGAAAACTAAGTTATACTTATGTGGTATGTATTTTGACACAATCGTGTATTTGTGCAAATTAGAATTACTTCACATGGTTTTCTAATACTTAGAAAAAGCGGACTGAAACTGTATTCTATATTATTCTCTGGGGCGAAAAGAAAAAAAGCCAAATGGTTTGCATCTCTGTAAATTGGAACTGTTGTAGCTAGGCTTTTTGCTCCTGTGGGTTATTTTTTTGTTTCTATGATATTGTGAATAACATAACGAGGGTCGACGTGACATGACTGGTGCAGGACAGGGAGGTCATAGGGAATTTCTCTGAAGATACCACTGGTGCTCGTTGACGAGTTCTCCTTAAAGTAATGATGACGTAGCTTTGCTTTATCAGGTACATTGTAAATTTGAAAAGATCGCAGACAATATGATCACGAGACAAATATAGCGTTATATTATTACGAGCCCTTTCCTTGAACAAATTTTAAGAATACCGTCAAGGAATTAAAGATATTAACTATATACGCGAAGCATGGATGACCAACAACGAACCTTCTTCATTTTTTGGTTTTCCAGCTTCTTTAAGAATGACTCTCAAGAAAAACTAAGCAAACATCTGATNAAGGATTAAGACGAAAATGTTCGGAGGAAGTCCATTTAAGTTATGAATTACAAAAATTGCCCACTAATTCCAAAACTGAAACTGTTACAGTACCTAGTAGGTGTACCATTTACGTAAAAGCGTTTGATGTGGTTTGAAAAAAACCTTTTGAAAGTGAACTTAAAGAGTAGCATGACGATTACTTAGCTAATGAAAACCAGGAATGCAAGGGAGTCGAAAATATGGAACCAGTTCAAAGGAGGCTTGTAGTTGAGTAGCCCACAGAATCGTGGAGGGAAATTTCAAATGAAACTAGCGAATGCTATCAAATCGTGTGCTCTAGAACTTGCTTTTAATTGTGCTGTAAATTGATTGATTTCCTGCTTTTAATAAAGAGGAATATATGATGCAGGAAGAGTGTCTCGCTAAAAAATAATGAAATTAGAGCTCTTCTCCGATGATGAATTCAAAAAAAAAAAAGTTGTGATTTCACAGAACATGTATGTAGCTTGGGAGGTGACGTTTGATAATGTGGTCATTGACGTTTAATTTTACCTTCAAATACCCCCTCGAATAGACACCCCCTAAATATGAAAAAATAACATTAAACAACTGAGGCTTTTATCTACACCGCTACGATATTCTTATTACTGAGCTGTCACAAAACGACACATCCATCTGCCAGTGTACCCATTATTTAACCTTGCTATAATCTACACTATTAATCCTTCCCTTTGGTATCAGGCATCTCTTCCATCAAAAGACAAAAAAGCGTAATCCAAATCAAAGTTAACTACCCTAAATCTAACTTTAACCCAAACTTGACTTGTACCCAGATGGCGCAGTAAATGCCTAACTTTGCATCAAATGTACATTGTTTTACTGTATTTTTGGATGGCAAAATGCTCATTAACAAACATTCTCTTTAGTGCGTGTAGATGTCAGTTGACACAATGACACCACATTGAATGGTCAAGGGTCAAATTTTTGAGAGGAAACAGGTCACAGGTTAGTGACACCACAGTTGGTGTCTTTCATGCAACTTGAGCATGCAGTCAGCCCCAAAATAGGGTCCCTGAATAAATCTTACCAAAGATTTCAGGGTTAAGACATCTGCACTCAGATCTAGTTGTTTTTCCTAATTGTGGAACGAATGAAAACTAAGTTATACTTATGTGGTATGTATTTTGACACAATCGTGTATTTGTGCAAATTAGAATTACTTCACATGGTTTTCTAAAACTTAGAAAAAGCGGACTGAAACTGTATTCTATATTATTCTCTGGGGCGAAAAGAAAAAAAGCCAAATGGTTTGCATCTCTGTAAATTGGAACTGTTGTAGCTAGGCTTTTTGCTCCTGTGGGTTATTTTTTTGTTTCTATGATATTGTGAATAACATAACAGGGGTCGACGTGACATGACTGGTGCAGGACAGGGAGGTCATAGGGAATCTCTCTGAAGATACCACTGGTGCTCGTTGACGAGTTCTCCTTAAAGTAATGATGACGTAGCTTTGCTTTATCAGAGATTTCTTCAGCAATAACATTTGCTCGAGTAGAAACATCTCTTTTTCATTTAGAAAAACGCTTTTCTTACCTTCACACTGTTATTCAAAGTTATTGAAAACAACTTCAAGCTCTATGTTGCTTCAAATCCGCTGTTTTAATGTAAATTTGTATTTTGAGTAACAAGAATATTGACTCCTCTGTCCTTGTCGTTGATCAGACGTCAACCTTTTTTCGTTGTTGGCCGGAGGGCAACCTTTCTGATATAGCGTTAGTTACTGGCAGGACGAAAATTAGCTTGAAAATCTTGAGAACTGGATCAAAGAGGATGAGATTCTGTAAATGTGTTAATTTTTGACCAAACTGTAATAGTTATTTGCTTTTCAATATGAGTTTGTAGAGAGCCTTGGTCGATTCAAAAAAGGAAGAAGTTGTTTGTTCTCCTTGTTTAAAATCCTGCTCCAGCAAATGTTTGAATCGGTACTTTTTAAAACAACAATTGAGGCCAAAACTTTAGGATCAGTCCTCACTATTCCAATTTAGACAATAAATCATACAAAATTTTTATTTCAAAAGATAAAATTAATGGAATATTACAAAGAATACACTCCTTCACGTACATCACATGCGCTCGTCACAGAATTGCCTGAAATTGAATTTTTTATTGGCTCTCTCTTAGTTTTGGTTATATTATTTGATTATTTTACCACACTTTTCATCAGAAGATGGTAGTACTTAGCTGACACCATGCACCAAGGGCTTTTTGATCGGTAGTTTTTTTACCTATGCACTTGCTGATTGTTTTTCAGAGATTTTATCATTCAAAACAGTCCAAAAATTCTTGATAGGATTCAAATCTGGACTGTTTCAAATCTATTTTATAGTCTATCAGACCTTTTGCATCCGAATAAGCCTTGTTTACTAAAATTCCATGATTGGACTTTTAACGACATTCTTGCTACACTCTTATTAATTAATTTATAGTATTTCCTCTTGTAAACGGATGGTCCAACTTTATCTCGCTCTTTAATTAACGCCATGGCATAAAAAGCGGGATTAATTAGAGAAAATCGAGAAGACAAAAACATGCTCAGCCCATTGTTTTGTTCTTCATCAATACCATCAAATGTTTATTTGTTAAAAATAGCAAGAGCATTGTGATAAAGAAGATGCAACTGAGGCATTTTATCTCTTGGATAAAGACAGCGATTGAGACATTGTTGTAGAATTATAATGGATTTATTTTGTTGTATTTTTTTTTTCAATTACATTATTTGATTTAAAATAAACAACGCCCTCTTTTGTGACAAATTCCATAGTTGAAATTGGAACTTAAAAATCTGGCTTCCGTTCTATGGGTGTGAAAATTCACAAAGGCTTGCCCACTGAATACCATCAAGTTGACAGTATTAGCATCTTTAGAAGAATTGTAACTGATCATTTAAAAGTGTAGATAAATAAATATAATTTAGCATATTTAATTTTCTATTTATAAAAAGTTTTATATTATTTCAAACAATAGTTTTTTATTCCTATATCTCAGCAGGACACATATTAATAGCAATGTACATAACGTTGAAATGTTTATCTTGGATAAAAATTATTTATAATAATAATAATAATAATGATAAAATAATAATAAAAATAATTCTAATAATAATAATTACTATAATAATTTATAATAATAATTATAATAATAATAATAATAATAAATAATAATAATAATAATAATAAATTCCAAAAATAAGTGCTTTAAAATTAAATAAACTCTGCGGCCTTTATTGAAGGCAATACGATATTTATTAACCATTTATTGGTTAGTCGTTTAGAATACCCTTCTTTGCAAATAACCACGATTTAGGTACACTGAGGATCAAAAACTGACAATTTTTGACACGTTTTGTGGATTTTCAAAGGCTCTAAAACAAGCAAAAGTGAGGAAGGAAGTGACCCTTGTTATTTGGCGGACAATTTAAAAAGGCAACAGACCTTATAGAAAATGTCAGCTGAAAAAAAATTTTTTAGTAGAAGTAGCAAATGATGGTTATACCAGCAGAGCAGTACTACTTAAAACATGCCACGGAAATATTTTGTTGTGTTATTTGTTGAATTACAATCCCATATCGACAATGAAAAACCATGATGCAAATTGCGCATCCCAACGGTTTATGCTGCCTCGTCATTGTTATGCATTCTACCACTTTTCAATTTTAACCACTTTTATATTAACTATTCCTGATTAGCTCTGGCGTTCTTGTGCTCACTTTTAAAAAGTTGGTAAAGAGGTTTCTGGCCTGTGTAATGCGACTAAAACATTGATTCTTAAGCTTTGTTGCTCGCGGCAGTAATAGTATCACTGGCTGAGTTTCATGTAGGTCTAATTCATTAGAAAGAGTCTTTTGCATCACTTCGGCCAAAAGAGTAGCTTTTTACTGTACGTGGGGGTTCTTAATTGGAATATTACTGGAAGCCTGAAAAATCTCCAAATTCATCTCTGTCAAGTGCCATTGGAACTCTGTTCTGATATTCATAACAGCTCTATATCTGTTTTACCACAGAAAAGATTACATGGTACATTCTGCACAGTAATGCTAATGCCAGCCCTTAATTTTAACTATAATGCAACAGGGATGAAATATACTGGTCTCGTCAATACCATGCAACAGCTTTGTAAAACAAGGTTATCCTTCTTAAAAACTAAAGCATTAAAAAATACCGAATTGAGTCGCATTTTTCCCTAGTGACATTTTGAGACTTGCAATCCAATAGTTGACCAACTGGTTTGATAAAGCACATACAAAACGTGTTTATTCTCTCAATGCAATCTCTATTTTTGATGGCCATTTCAAATTTGAACAACAAGGCGCGAGACAAATGTGCAACAAGAACAGGGACATTAGATGGTAGTAAAGAAAACTACTTTTTGGAATAGCCAAAAACAACTTCGGTAAAAAGATGACGAAATCATTAGCCTCGAGGTGAATATAAGGGTGCCGATACTCTGAAATAGCAATGATGAACAACAAGATCTTGTCGAGAGCATCTTGACATATCGTTACAAGTCGTCAGTGTGCTTGGATCTAGTCCCTTTCTTTTATGCAATCAACAGACACCTCAAAAGCATTGGTAGTTTTCCTTAACTATATAGTTTGTTGTTACGTTTTTGTAAAGCATTCTCTTTCTTTAGGCATTTTTATGCAAAAATAATTTGGAAGTCGTAAGTCTGATAGTCTAAATCAATATTCATTTATTCCGAATTGTTTCGTGCCCAAGATATTTAACCATTACTCATTTTGCAAAAAAGATTAACATTTACTTTCTACTTTTGATTTCTCACTGTTTAACCACTTTTCGTATTCGTTTTCTGTACGTGCTAAACTACTTCACTTAAAATGTCAATACTCAATCTCTTTTTGTTCCATCAATAATCTTTCAATATTAGTATAAGCTAATTGACTTCTGAGATAATCTACCCTTTGTTTTTCTCAAAATCTTGTGCTGCCCTTATGTCGTGTCTCTCTGAGTTAGATCTCTTTCTTTTATTACTGACTTTTACCTTTAAGCATCATGATTTTCATTCTAAAGCTTATTGTCTCAAAAATATAACATAACAGAAAAAGTATGACATTTTTATGGTGAAGATTTCTAATGCTCCTTCAACCATTTCTGGTTCTTTCATGTACATTTTTAATACTGTCCTTCTGCTAACGAACATTTCCTCTAAATATCCTATTAAGATGTCTCATTTCAATATCTTCTGTGAAAATTAAAGTACTGCTTCTTTTAAACCTAGGCAGATTGTGTCGTCCAGGAGCGATTTACAGCGTTTATGTTTTGCACACAAACATTTGGCAGTGCCGATCACTCTACACTTTTTTAAAAAAGAAAACACCCTCAGAATTTCTCCGTTAAAGCCTTTGAAAATATTAAAAACATCAACTAGCAAATAAAACATTATTTAGAAACATCTAGACTTTGATTTTACAGAAGGTTAGACAAAATGAGCCAAGCATAAATAAGACATTTTGTTTCGTTTCGTGTTGATCCCATCTTGGAAATACAAACTTCATAGATGTAATTATACAATGATTAAACGATACTAAAATCTTACCTTTTTATTTTTTTGTTGGTATGAAATAAGCTCCTATTTTAATTCCGCAACAGGTATTGGCAATAAGACTGGCCCCATCCAAGGAGACAGGGCTGAAGATTGTCATGAATAATGAAATGACAATTAGATGGAAAAAAAGCATTCTTAAAGCTGTTCGTTGAGGATCTTATTTCCTTTGGAACAATCACTGTGAATGGAAACGCCAACCAGCTACCAAAGAACTCACAAGTTACTGGACCAGAATATTTATTAGCCGATACTAATCTTAATACCCTCGCTGTCCATGGTAGAACTGTTTCCTGTAGGTGCATAACATTTTTATGTATCTTAACTTTCAGTGGGACTGAATCTCTTTGTCCCACTGGGTCATGACATCCCACCAGATTTTTTTAATCAACCTGCTCAATGACTCCATCCTGCTTGTTGTCACATTATTTGTTTATTTGTTTGTTCTGCTAAATTCATATATTTCAGAGAGGCGCCGATACAAAAATAAATAAATAAATAAATATATAGTATATAAAGTATATATATATTGTGACATTGTCATCCCTAAAACTGTATTTTTCTGCATTAACACACTACCTTATTATTTTTATTATTATTATTGTTTTACTATCATTTTTATTGCTGTTATTACTATTAATATTTTGTAATTCTATTTAATTCTCCTGTTATGCAACATTAAGATAATGCAGTGAAAATTGTAGTGGAATGTTTGGATGAAAACATGTACGAATGTTATTTAAATATTCATTTGTAAATTTATTTATTGTTTTCATTTACATCCCAATTCTATTTGTCGTTTTATCCCGGTCCCAAATTTTAAGACCTGTGGAAGTCCAAACATTAGCTACATACTACAAAGAAACAAATTAGGTACAGTATACTCAGGGACTTAACAACCTCCCAGGAATTTCTACATGACGAATCAATGATAATCTATTCGGCTACTGCTGCTCAAATATACAAAAGCAATTTGTAGCACCTACTAGAAATAGATACAAGCATAGTTCTGAGATGGACTTATTTTGCATGCATATTATAATCCCATCTATGGCTTTTTTTCTGTTTAAGATGAGCTTAATTTGGATAAAGTATTAATCTCCGAGGTTTCCCTCTGCGATACCTTCACTAAATGATAAACAAAGTTATTGTTTACTTCACTTAAGTTACCAAAACATCTACCCTGACTCAAACTTAAGAAGCAAGATAAAAAATGATTACATTTTGTTTATCTATACTTAATGGAATAAAATGAGATTAGGTTGAAAAGCTAATAAGAACGAGATTTTTGAAGATAAAGAAGGTAGCGTGGATAATAGTGTTTTACAGCTTCTTTTGAAACGGAAATTAGAAACCTTTTTATCAGCTTGATAGAAAATGAAAAGTAATCAAGTTGCCTCTGAACTGATAGAATTGATTAGTATTACAGGAGTGGGTGGAGCAGGGTTCTCAAAGAATTTCAAAAACCTTTTAAATTTGAACTCTGCTCTTTAAAAACTCCTTGAGTTGGTAATTATGTAAATAGATAAATAAGTAAATAAACAACAACAACCCAGTAGGCATCAAATCACTATTCTTACCATCACTGGAAGATGTCAAATGGAAATGTATAAGAAAAAGGGATAAAAGAGGCTGGACTTGAATTAGGGCCAAGTCTTTTACTCCATAAGCGTCCCAACGATAAGTAGGGTGGGCACGGTCGTCAACAGACAACTGTTACAATAAAAGAGACGATTAATAAGTTGTGCGTGAAATATTGTTATGAGAGTGAGCAAAACAAAAAAGGTTACAAAAGTAAATGGTAGCTAAAAGAAGAAAGCTTGCTGATCAGTTCACCAATGAGAGCAATTTAAATGGACTTTCTCACATAAAACTCGATGTTTGGTAAATGTACTACATTGTGAGCGTAGCATAGCCATATGGTGCTAGAATATGGAAGGCAGATAAAACAAAAAGATGGAATTTGTAATAATACATTGGAAAATTACTTTCAAATTATTTTAAAAATTGAAAACACCGACAAAGAATTGTCAAAATAACACACACACACACACGCTCAACCCCCTTAACAAACATACACTCAGACGAGTATTAACAATAAAATGACAATATTCCTGATAGAGCCTAGTGCCTATGGCATGTACCCGGTGGTATTGATGTAAAGAAAAGAAAACTAGGAAACGTGAATGAATAAAAATTTGCCAAACAAAGGGTAATTTATCCTTGAGTTTTCTGTCCCTGAATGTAAGATGTGAAGAATTGTTGAAGTGAAGTGGTGCAATGTTGTAATTTTGACAAATTTGCTTTTCTGCCCTCCTTTCACTTTTCTCGAGCAAATATTGCATTTGGCGAATTAGTCATCAGATTGAAAGAATTCCCATACAACAGCTTTAGGTTCTGATTTGCTTACCATCGTAAAAGTTGTAATGTGAAAGTAAAACAATTAAAAGACTGACTATCTGTTCAAATTAATGATTACGATAATCTGCAAAAGAGCAAATGAAATCAGAGGAAAATGGAACAATGGAACAGGATAATAAATACAATAAAATCCAAAATACTTATGTGAGGAAGAATGTCTGAAGAAATCTGCAAAAATGAAATGTGAATTGGGTCGGAAGAGAAGTGTGACGACATGCGGTTTCCCATTGAACAGGTGTGACATCACTTCAACAGAGTCAACTTTAAACACACTTTAAAAATTACAAACTTTAGAGTCTGTGGGGTTTTTTTTCGATGTATTGGATCACAAAAGAAATGCGGTAACATCCGTTTTCATACTGAACTAATGTGACCACTATAGCAGATCCAATACACTTTTAATAATGCAAGCAATAGAGCCTGAGGAATTTTTGCGATTCTAAGTAAATTCTAGGGACATTCTAAGAAATTTTACATGTGGAAAAGTGATTATCCTCTTTTCAATGAACTTAATGTGCTTAGATGTGTGTAAAAAATCCGGGGAAATCCAGCCACAATTTCCAATTTTTTTGCCGAAATTAAAACGCTGATTCAGTTCACTCCTTGTTCATAAATTATACTAATTTTGAGACTTGCAATATTTGTTTGATGTGATCAAAGTTTAGCTCGCCTAAACATTTTCATCATTACATGCCAACACAACAACCTTTGTGTAAGTTTATTTTATGCATTTTTTCTTTTCTCGCATTACAATGTACTAGTACGAAAGAAAGACGTCTTTTTTGACCTCCATGACCAAACTGAAGAGACTTGAATTTTGTCTCTTTAATATGGAAATCTGTCATTTGATGATGTTAACTGGCGTTTTTAAGTAAAACAATGGTCAAACTAAACTCTGAGTCAGACTTTTGTCAGTGGGTGAGATTTATGTATAAAGACATCCAAACAATAATAATAATAAATGGACACATTTTAGGCCCTTATTTCATGTGCAGAAGAATGAAAGGCTGTCTTTTTTTCACATTTTTTTTTCAAAGGCTGTCTTTTTTTCACATTTGCTCTTCTGTCTCGTAGACGAAGCAGTTCTCAACACCAATGCCAAAGACAGCAAGCGTCTTGCAGTATGCAGATTGTGACACAATATTTCTCAGTGATTAAAAATCTCTTGCCACTACACTAAACATTGTCAAAAGGCCAGTGGCTCAAAACTTAATCTAGCTGGGACCAAGCCCCTTGCAACGTACTCTATACAAAATAGACAATTACATCATCCCACTATACAAGTCTGCAACAACACTTGGAGTTCCATTCGGATATCCAACATGTATTGCAGACTGCATAAACCAAACGATTTAAAGGCTGAGTCCAAGTTATACACTTGGTCCAACCTTCTACTTTTACTTCGTGGCAATGTTCTGATACTTAACAACCTTTACATGTCATGTCATATCATGTCACGTCATGTCAAACTTAAACCACATACTTACTATGTATCCAATCCCAAATAAAGTGTTTCAACTTATCGAAAGATTCGTTTTTAGGTTTTATGGAAAAAGTGTCATAGGTCCTAAA
>RDPX01000206.1:480053-567544 GCA_003991215.1 Morbakka virulenta | reverse complement strand
TCTTGTATGTGATCTTGCTTCCAGCTTTTAACATTTCTCCGCTGATGTTATCTACTCCTGCTGCTTTATTGCTCTTCAACTTTTTTACTGCTATCTTCACTTCCTCTTCCGTGAAGGGGCCTGTGTTGATTTCTTCGATGGCTTCAACATTACTGATCTCAAAATCATCTTCCTCCACATTTTTGTCACATTCATTTTCAACGTTTAATACTTCTTCGAAGTGCTCTTTCCATCTTTAAAGTATCTGACTATCTTCAATGAGTAGCTTACCAGTTTTGTCTCTCACACCAGTTGCTGATTGCTTTCTTTTGTTGCACAATAGCTTCGTAATCCTGTACAGAGTTTCCATGTCATTGTTTTTGCTGCATGCTCCGCTTCTTTAGCGAGCCCATTTATCATCTTACATCTATCTTCTCTGGCCTTTTTCTTTACACTCTTGTCCATCTCACTATCCTTCTGTTTTTTGATAGCACGAATTCTTTCTGATCTTGCCCAGTTTATCTCATTTTTCACTTTCTTCCTTTCGTCTATAGCTTTCCAAGTTTTACTGCTTATCCACTCTTTATGCTCCTTCCTTTTCCTACCCAGGATGTTTTCAGCTGTCTCCGTGTAGATTGTGGTAAAATCTTCCCATTCTTTTTGTATGTTTGCCTCTTCCATGGCTGTTTCCAAGTTCTCTTCCAGTGCTTCAAACCTGTTTTTCAACTCTACTGTGAATTACTTTTGGATGTCTTTTTGTTTGAAAAGTGCAGTGTTGAATGTTGCCCTTCTGCTGGTGTTCTTGAGTTTGTGTCTTGAAAGCCTGAGCTTCACTTTGCCGACCACAAGATTATGGTCAGTTCCAGCATCTGCACCCCCCATGGCTCGTACATTAGCCAGAGACGTCCTGTGTTTGCCATTGATGATGAAGTGATCAATTTGGTTTTTGTCACTGTTGTTTGGTGAGGTCCATGTGTATTTGTGAATGTTTTTGTGCTTGAAGCATGTGCCTTCAGTCACTAGATCGTTTTCTTCACATAACTCAATAAGTCTTTCACCATTCTTATTCATGATCCCTGAGCCTTCTTTACCTAAGACTTTCTCATGGTTTTTGTTGTTACAACGCATTTTGGCATTTGCGTCTCCCATAACGATCAGCATGTCATGCTTCAGTGTTGACTCAATCTCTTTCTGGAGTTGTTCGTAGAAATCATCCTTCTCCTCTTCATCTGCATCGTTGGTAGGGCTGTAGATCTGAATAATGGTGGCTTTTACATATTTTGAGTTGAATCTAGCACTAATGATCCTTTCATTTACTTGATTCCACTTAATTAGGCATTTCCTAGTCTTAGGGATTAACATGATTCCTACACCTCTATGGTGTTGTTCATCTGACCCAGAATACAGTACAGACTCTGCAGTGTTGACCTTCTTTTCTCCAAACCAGTCCATCTTGCTTCGCTTATGCCTAGTATCTGTAGATGGTATTTCCTCATTTCCCTTGCTATTATTGCAGTTGTTCCGGTGGTGTACATGTTTCTTACATTCTAACATCCTACATGGATGTATCTTTTGGTGTTAGAAGTGATCTTATGCATGTCGTTCTCAGGTTGGAGACTTCCTGTAGGCTTTCACCTCCAGCCGTCATATGCGTGTCTTCCCATCTGAGGTCATTATCTTCAGGGATTTCACACGACACGGTTCTTTGACCATAGGTAGTTTAATTTGCTGTCCAAGTTTCTGTGACCGGTCGTTGTTTTACGGGAAGGGGCCCCTTTCCCAACCCTCCTCCTTTCTCATCCGGGCTTGGGACCGGCCATGGCGGAGTTATCACTCAGATTAAGAAAGCATTATTGAAAATTTTTAAGCACACGGTTTTCCAAGGAATGAGAAGGAAACCATTTCACCTTTTGTACAATAATAGTGAATTGCAACATGTGCTCGTTACTTTATAAGAGTGGATAATATCCACGACAATTCAGCATAAAGGTATTCAGGAGTGAAATGGTTTAACGAGGGTTCTCTTTAAACAGTTAGTAGCAAGAAGGATGTTAAGGTTTAGTGGATACTGTCATCAAGCAAAGAATGAAGCCATTCTTGTGTTACTACAACTATTCAGACGAGAAAGAGGGAGACAAATAGTTATTTCCCCATTTCTCGTTACTCGAGACACTGACATTGATATGAAAACTTTAAAAATGCGATAGTTGCCGAGCAATTTGGAAAAAGGCTTGTTAGAGCTTGCAAGTTAACTTATGATCAAGGTCGCGATGATGTTGGCATATCCATTAGATTTCCTTCCTCCTTCTTTTCTTAAGTCATCCATTAGCTGACGGGGGATCTACGTAAACTAAACCTAAACGCTGGCACACAGGACTTTTTCCTTTGAAAGGTTTGGCTTGAATGGAATAAGGTCAGTATGAGTAATTGAATAATTCTCAGGACAGGAGACGAATTCAGCACAAGTAGTTACTGTTAAGATTACCTCAGTAGTCGCAAAGTGCCTGAAACTACTGAAATGATCCCTACTTTCTAGGTTAAAATGAAATCAAATTTTGGGGCTTCCTATTATCTTAGTTTAGATACAGTTTTTAAAATATCATTACTCAAATTTCTGAGTACCTACTTCACATCCACGCTTGATCTGGAGCTCCATTTAACTGACTTGGCTAAGCGCATCTCGACAAAGACTAAAGATTTTTTGCATTGTATGAGCTTTTGTGTCCAGAGATTGTGTTATACGTCAAAGATTGGACATTGCTCTGAGTATTGTTGTCTTTTGTTACACCATTATCCAATTAATGTCTCAATTGATTTTGAAGTAAGGGTCTTGCTTGCAACTGAGTCTGAACACTTTTTTTCTCTTTGATTACTTTTTCAGTTTGTGACCTCAATTCCAAACTTATTTTTAAGCACTGCAAAATAATTGGAGCTCTTTCTCTCTTACTCTGTTTCTTCTCACCTGTGATCTTGAAAGGTAAATCATTATATTTCCCACAAAATTCTTGACTATATTGCTCTGTTTACTTTATCCTTCCAATTTTACACTGACAAATCATCCCTCCTTCCACTCCTTGAAGTAAAACTAAATAATAAAATAAATATGAAAAAAATTATCCCCCAAGGACAAGTACTGTTAGAAAAACATTCTTGTTGTTTATTACAGCTATCTAAAGAAAATGCATCATTATTTAATTTATCTTAGTAATCTTTTTATAACAATCAGTCAAGGCGTCTTCTTGAGCTTAGATCATGTGATCTGGTTACTCGGAGTTGAGTTGGAGTCTTAATTAGGTTTACATGTCTCTAGTGTAACAAGGATATCCTATTAAATGTGTAATCTTTCAGAGATAATTGATATCATGCAGTGCTTACCTTATTGTTGATCAGTACTTTTGTTGTTACATCTTCACGATCATATTAGAGCTAATCCCTTCAAGGTGTAATAGGTTTAAGCTAAAATGAAAAACAAATGCCTTTTTTTATATTTTGCTCAACAATCTTAGATATATACTACAGAAAATACAGTCATTCCTGCAATCCCATTAGCGCGTAGGATCTTTCAGCATTAGAATATACATAAAGATTGTGTTTTAAATGCCTCTTCAAGCGGTAATCTGTTCTTGATCAAGGTAATAACAGCTTCTACACTGTAACAATAAAACTACCACTTGGTATTTGTACTATCAGTCAAAAAGGAATAACTTGAAAAATACGCAAAACTCTTACCTTATTTTACAAGTGAACAAAATTAGTTCTTTCTACTTTACAGAACTAGAGGAAACAAGACATATCCAGAAATGCAAAAATAGGTTTAAAGTATTACTAGTCGCCATACTCTGTAAGAGAAATAAAACAGGGAAGAGGGTCCTAGCTTTATTTTCACCCTCGTCGAATTCAGTCCTTTGTGATTTGACAAAAATGTTGGTTTGCAATCGTATAACTTGAAAGAGGAAAAATATCCGCTTTCATTTAAAAGGAATCTGAGCCCAGATTTTTATTGGATTTTGTTGGCATCTTATTTGTGAGAATAAGAGCCAGAATAAATTTCATAAATGCAAGTTTCATTTAGAAACAGGTTACGAAATATTTAGTTTTTTAGTAAATTAATATAACAATTGTGCAATATTTTCCATAGCTTTTTAATAGGAATAGAATCTCTATCCACAAAAATAGGCTCACACAACAACAGAGGAAACGCATGTTTCTCAAGAATTCTTCTTCTTCTTCTTCTTCTTCTTCTTTGTTGCATATCCCATTAGGAAATGGCGTCTTGAACTGCTGCACGAAATACCATTCTATCTTGTGCTTTTCTCCCAACTTAAACTACTGACGCAAAACATTCTTTACTTCCTTTTTCCAACCTTTTTCAAAACAACTAAATGCCTTTAAAAAATCGTAAGGGATATCATCTAAAATGTTCTAAGATAAAATTATACAAATGTCGACTAATGAAAAAAACTATTTCTGTTGCCTTAAGTTTGAGACATGTTCCTTGGTAATTCGGGGTCACTGAATTAAGAAATTACAATAGTTTTCTTCCATCACATCCAGTTTTTAGCTATGGACTGGGCCATATTAATCCCGCTCAAAGAAGCAAGCAGTCCAAGAATCAAGTGAAGAAGTGCATTCACTTGGCATTCTTAGGAAAACAAATATTGTCTTCATTTTAAATTTGTTTTTTTGTGGTCACCTAGCTTGGGTTTACAGTAAAATCTCACTGGTAGTCCTTGTACTAATAAAAGAGCTTCAGTACAAGTTTAGAATTTAGAGTGTGACGTTGTGCCGTTCAGTCAGCCATGTGCATGTGCAATGTTTTAGTCTTTAAACGTGTTGAATCTTCCATATAATATTACGTTATGTATGCACTTTAACTTTCTTTATGCATGAATATATTTGTATAATATTTTGTTGTTTGTGTTCTGTTTACTTCCATGAAATAACACTTAGTAGCATGGCCTCTTTGCATAGGAAATGTATCAATTCTCCTGACTCGTTTTGTTACATCTGCAGTGCATTTTTCTGTACCCCATCAAAGAAAAAAAAAATTAGTTTGTTTGTAAAGCAACCATATTTGGCTCATTTTCGTATTAAATTAGGTGATCAAGATAAACCTTGGGTCCCGCACAATGTTTATAAACCCTGTATTGAAAATCTGGGTCAGTGGACAAAGGGCAAAAGGAAGCAACTAGGATTTGGAATTCCTATGGTGTGGCGGGAGCCAACAAACCATGTAGACGATTGTTACTTTTGTTTCACAAAGACCTTTGGTTATACCAAGAAAACACATCATACCATAAATTACCCTAATCTTGATTCCGTTGTTTGCCCAGTGCTCCATTCATATGCTATTCCAGTACTTGTATTCAAGAAACTTCCTTCAGTGGATAGTGAAAGCCATACATGTCAACTCATGAACATAACAGTGATCCAGACTTTGCAGAGACACCTGACAAACAACCTGAAATCTTAAGCCAGTTTGAATAAAATGATTTAGTTAGCGACGCAGAAGTGTTAGCCTCTAGACTTAAAGGAAAGAATTTGTTGGAAAAAAATACAAATGTTACTTTCAATCGAAAATGGGAGAACGATCTATTGACANTGTTTATAAACCCTGTATTGAAAATCTGGGTCAGTGGACAAAGGGCAAAAGGAAGCAACTAGGATTTGGAATTCCTATGGTGTGGCGGGAGCCAACAAACCATGTAGACGATTGTTACTTTTGTTTCACAAAGACCTTTGGTTATACCAAGAAAACACATCATACCATAAATTACCCTAATCTTGATTCCGTTGTTTGCCCAGTGCTCCATTCATATGCTATTCCAGTACTTGTATTCAAGAAACTTCCTTCAGTGGACAGTGAAAGCCATACATGTCAACTCATGAACATAACAGTGATCCAGACTTTGCAGAGACACCTGACAAACAACCTGAAATCTTAAGCCAGTTTGAATAAAGTGATTTAGTTAGCGACGCAGAAGTGTTGGAAAAAAATACAAATGTTACTTTCAATCGAAAATGGGAGAACGATCTATTGACATTCTATACAGCTGGAGAACAATTTGTTCACTGTGGTGACATAGCAGGACTGTTAAAAGCAATGGGTGTTTTAAAGTATGATCCACGTGAGTAGCGACATTTCATAGACAGTTCAAAGAAGAGTCTGTATTGCTTCATATTAGAAACTTGTATGACGCGATTCCTGTTGGTCATTCTGTGCGTTTAAAAGAGGAGCATAAACACATAAAAACGGTATTAAATTTATTAAAATACCATAAAAATAAATGGATCATATGTGTGGATTTAAAAATGGTCAATATTTTACTTGGGCAACAAGGAGGCTATACAAAATATCCATGCTTTTTGTGTTTATGGGACAGCCGAGCCAAGCACAAATATTGGAAACAGGTATGGCCGGTTAGAGAAGTTTAACTCTTGGAGAGAAAAATGTAATATACCAACCACTTGTTCCGCGAGAGAAAATCATTTTCCCACCAACTTCATATCAAATTAGGATTAATAAAACAAGTTGTGAAAGCTCTTAATGTAGAGCACAGGTGTTTCAATTTCATATGTAGAACATTTCCTGGCTTACGTTACGAGAAAAAAAAGGCTGGCATTTTCGATGGACCACAGATCAGAAGGTTAATGCAAGCCAAAGACTTCTCGAATTCGATGAGTGATGTAGAAAAGAGGACATGGTTTTCATTTGTGACCCTTGTGAAAAGGTTTCTTGGAAATGAAAAGGCTAGAAATCTACAAGGATTTGACAAAGAGATTGGTTGACAGTTCCTATCGTTTAGGCTGCAACATAATCGAACCAATTCCTTATGAGTCATCTTGACGAATTTTCTGCTAATCTTGGCGATGTCAGCGATGAACATGGAGGGCGCTTCCATCAAGATATAAAAATTTTGGAGGTGAGGTATCAAGGCTGATGGAACATAAACATGATGGCTGACTACTACTGGAGCATTCAACGAGACTGTGTTGAACGTCAACACTCCAAACGGTCACACAAGCAAAAATTTCTATCATGAATATAAAAGTGGGTAGTTTATATTACGTGTTTTTTTCATTACTTATATTGGAAACAGATCGTGTATATGTGTAGCAGATATATAAACATATATGTGATATCTAATGTAAATAGGTATTTAATACAGCTTAATGTTTAATACATGCTTAATGTTTATGAAAGAATGTTCTGTAGGATTACATATACATATACTGCATTACAAAAGAGAGATATGGTGCAGCACGAAAATCTGATGTGTTACAAACAAATGAATGGCATATTTGAATTCAGCTGGCAAAATTACATAAAAACCAACTACAAAACCTAAGGCAGCAAAAAGTGTGTTGATTGGTATTATTAAAACAGCCTTTTGTAAACCCAAGCCTCAAGTAGGAGAGAATTGTAGTTTGGCTCAGATGTAGTGAAAAGCTTTCATTTCATATTCAGTCCTCAGTTTCGGAAATGCTCTCAATTTATGTTGTTCCTTGTAAATTTGCCAAGGCTAGACAATGTTTTACGTGATTTTAAAAATTGCACTTTTTTCTTCTTCAAGGTAGCAAATGAAGCTTTCGTTGCCATGTCGATCGCCCCCAAATATCTTCTGTATTTTCACCATTTGCTTCCTCACATCGTTCATCATGATATCAGTCTATGCTATGTCTTTGTTAATCTACTTCTTATTTCCTTGCCTCATACTGCTTCTTCTTAATGAATGTATTTAGCTTTTACATAAACATAAATAGAGTGAACAATAAAAGTAATATAAACACTGTAGTGACTATGGTAATTATGACAGTAATCAATTAAATCAACACCTTGAGAATGAAGATAGGACAAAGCTCTATGGATACGACAACCTTAATGACGCATGGCTCTACATGAAATAAATCCTTTTAATGCCTACAACAAATTCTATCCATTTGTTGTTAAAGAAATGAAAGGAAAAGCTATCCCGAGGCTCACTGCTGGCATTAAGAAGTTAATGAAAGAAAGCGATACAGTTCTTCAAAAGTGCAGGAGTGTTAAGAAAAAAGCCTTAAAAGAAGATTTCAAATTGAAACCCCTGCTGTTCCTGCTATATGCGAACGATATAATTGATCACATCAAACATTCCCAAATCATCAAATATGCTGATGACATGGTTTTCTATCTAGCAGGTGAAGGTTTTGGGCTGAACAGGCTTAATTTCCAGATATTTCCTCTTTCGCTACCTGGGTTCAGTGAAAACAAACTAAACCTGAATTGAAAGAAAGAAAAGACTGAAGTTATGCTCTTTGGAACGGGAAAAGATTATCAATGACAGAAACAATCCTAAATGTCAAATATGAAGACATTACTATCAACGTGACCACGTCCTACAAGCACCTGGCATTGGATCTGGATCAAACACTTACACGACGATCATTTTGTTTCCTTTTCAATAAAGTGAGAAATCTGTTAAACATTGAAGCTAGCAGAGCGGTATACCAGTCCATGCATTCTCCCGGAATTACTTTCTGTTGTCTGTGAATCTACACATTCGAATTCAGAAAGGTATAAAAGCAAATGACCAAAGGGACCATTTCTGTCACAAAATGTAAGCAACGACATGCTTCTAAATTTCCTTCGTCGTTCCCTCGATAGCAATGTGTCTGATAATTTCCTAGCGTACTTAACCAAAATTAATCACTGTAAATGTAAAAGAAGCAATCAAAATTCAATACATCTACCAGTTGTACGAACTAAATTCCCAAAAAGGTCATCATACCTCATGGCAGCAAAGGTATATGTATAATGCTTTACCCTACGAAATAAGAAACGGAGAGCTCCTTGAATACCATCCCAGCCCAATATACCTGGGGGTCAACTTAGACCAAACACTCTCCTTTAAGAGGCATATTTCCAATCTTAAATCGAAGGTCAGCACTAAAAACAACTTGTCAAGGAAGTTTGCCAACAGCAAGTGGGATCCAGACCCCCAAACATTATGGACAACTGCAGTTGCTCTAAGCTTTTCCACAGCAGATTACGCCTGTCCATCATGGAACAGGTCTGCTCACGCTAAAAAATTAGACAGGACACTAAATGAAACATGTCGCTTCGTGACCAGATTCATTAAATCCAACCTAGTGCCATGTCTACATGCTTTGACTTGCATTGCACCCCCTGATATACGGCGGAAAACAATCGATCAAAGTGAGAAGACTAAACTGGTTGAAGACGAGAGGCATCCGCTTCATCAGCACCAACCCCCAATCCCCAAGAAAGGGCCTAAGATCTCGTAACAGCTTCCCTGACAGCGCAACGTCTCTCAAGAGCAATAAGATCGATGCTTGTGAGAACATTTGCCTGGATCAGTGGGACCAGCATGGCGAGCGCTGAACGCATGGATTGACCGAGACATAGCGCCAAAAGAAGAAATGACATGGGATGTAGGTAAGTCGTGGTCGGTCTGGAAGTCACTCAATCGACTCAGGGTTTGCCATGGTAGATGTATGGCTACACGTTAACAATGGGAGCTCTCAAAAGCAGATCAATGCCCATACAGACAATGGACAATTTGCTCACTTGCAGTACGGCACCAAGTGCGAATGTAGTAAAAATGTCAGGATGCACCCTTACCCAAAACTTCCATCATTTGATCTCTTCTATATAACCTGAAAGACAAATGATTCCTAAACATGTGGTAAGACTCTTTCGTATGCCTTATCTACGAGTAATCTAGATATACAGCTAATATACTAAGCCATTCCCTGCCCTGTTTTAAGCTATCGCTGACCTCCGTATAAAGAGATACTTAAATAATTTTGCATGTCTCAAAAGATTCTCGGGTCTCAAAATCACACTAGACCTCAATCGAAATACATAGATAAGATCCACTGCAGCACTCTGCGAAAATGGTACGGTTGTCCTTTCAACCCAGGACGTTTCTTCCCCCTAAACAATTGTGATCCTTTTTGACCTGGTGCACCCAAGGGCACAGTTTCAAGTCTGAAGGAAGTGCAAAATCGCCTGTGCAGACTAATAAGAAATAAACTGTTCTTTATTCTGGAGCCTCATTCTCACAGGCAGAACGTTGCCAACCTGTCTCTGTTTATTATTTATTTCAACAAATACTGTTGTGAGGAACCATTTTTCTTCCTTTCTGTGAGGCAAAATGTAAAAGGTGATTTCACAAGAACAGTTTTATTCCAAGAACTTTTCCCTGTGTAATAAATTCCCTTGCAATTGTTTTCCTAAAGACTATAACCTTGGAATCTTAAAGTCTTTTGTAAACCACTATTTTTCTGAAACCAACTCAAACGAACCTCTCCTCTTTGTTCCATTTTTTTCAATAATTCTTTTCCTTTAGTCATTTGTAACCATTTGTGTGTATCCTTATGATCTTTTGTAGCATAACTTGTTAGTACAGAAACCTTCTCAAAACAAACAGTGGTTTCATAGACAGAAAAGAAGACATGCAAGTGTTTTGGTAAAGATAAAATACACATGAATCTAAAGTACAGCTTACAGGAAAGAAAAAAACTCTTCAGTTAACAAGGTAGTAGTACCATGGATAGTAACGCTTGTCAATTGGACAATGCACACGACTACATGCTGACCAAAACTCAATGAGGGTATTTTGTGAATAGAACGTCTTCTCACCGCTGTCCATTGTTCATACTTTTAACCTTTTAACATAATATGAGAGGTTTTACCATATCTTTAGTACTTAAGAGTGATAGTTTGCAGGTTTTCTTGAAACAAAATCATCTGTGAATAATCTTCCGTCAACATTTCTCTCACTGACCATGTTTTGTGGTTTCAAGTTCGTAAAACAGTTTTTGTGATGATAGTTGAGGAGATTGTTTATACCTTATATTTAGGAAATTGTCAGTTGGTATACTTGTTTTCTTTGGTCTTCAACTTCATTTCTTCATTTTGCTCACTCAACACAACCTCCCCTAGCAAAGTAATCAAGACAACTACGCAAACCTTGACGAGACACCTTCAACCTTAATCTGTCTTTATGACCATCCTGTTACATGAAACTAAATTTGAGCCAATTTTGCCACTCACAGATTTTTGCCTCTGGCCACACTTTTTAACAAGACAACAACTTTGTTCAGTGTATTTACCTTAACTGAACTACTCTGGGCCAGCATTTAATTTCGCCGGAACGAAAAAAATAACTTTTCTTGGGTGTTAACTTTAGCGAACGTTCATCTTTTACGCAAATTAGGCTGAAATCCGCGAAAATCAAAAAAGTTTTACCCCCCCCCCCCTCACCAAATTTGTTTTATTAAGATGTACCATCATCCATCCTAACTGCCGTCTCCGATCCGGAGATTGACGACCCTGGATCTCCATCTCTGCCGGTCCTACACTTCACGTCTCAGCTCCGCTTGCGTTAGCTGTGTTGTTTTTGCTATCCTGTCAGTCCACTTCTGCCTCTGACGTCCACGGGCCCTCTTCCCTGAAATTTTCCCATCTAGTATGTCGCGTTGTATACCGGTATGCCGTGCTATGTGTCCGAAGTAGGACAACTGACGTTTCATGATGCTTTCTAGTAGACATTTGCTTTTTCCCATCATCTCCAGTATCTCTTCATTTCTTTTCATCTCAGTCAACCTCACTCTCAAAAGTCGTCGGTAATACCACATTTCAAACGCCTGTAACCTTTTCTCTATCGTCGATGTTATTGTCCACGTTTCACAGCAATAGAGTAGAGTGGGCCAAACGTAAGCTTTCGTTAGTCTTAAGCGCAGCTTCATATCGATTTTGCGACACGTCAAGGTTTTGCGGAAGCAATTGAATACTGACTTTGCCATTGCTATTCGAATCTTTATCTCTTCTTCGCATCGACCGTCACTTAAAACTGTGTCCCAAAAGCTTAAATTTGTTTACTTGCTCTAATTCTTTTCTATTTATGATGATATTGGTGGTGCTTGGTATTGGTACTTTCTGGACTGTCATTGTTTTAGTCTTCTCTGAGTCTATTTCCTATTTATTTTCTATTTATTTGCCCCTGCTTTCTTGATCTATATTGTGCACGATGTCCATCAGCTTTGCTTCCGAGTTGACGTTGAGGGTGGTATCATCAGCATATCTAATGGAGTTGATGTTTCGTCCTCCTACCATTATTTCTTCCTTGTCTTCTATACTCCTTGTTATTTTCTCTGCATACAAGTTATACACTGTTGGTGACAATACACATCCCTGGCGGACTCCTCTCTCAATAGCAACAAAGCCACTGCAGCTGTTTCCTATCCTCACAGAAGCCTCCTGATTCCAATATAGATTGATGATTATCCTTACGTCCTTTCCATCAACATCTATGTCTTGAATATCTTGGATGAGCTGGTCGTGGTTTAACCTATCAGACGCTTTTCTAAAGTCTATGAAGCACAGGTGCACTTCATTTTGCATCTCTATAGCTATCTCTAGTAGGTTCCTTACGCATGAAACAACTTCTCTTGTTCCTTTACCTTTACGAAAGCCAAATTGATCCTCCGCTAGCTCAAATTCTCCTTTTTTCCTTATACGCTCTTGAATGATCTTCGGTAGAACCTTTGTCACTTGGCTCACGATACTGATTGTCTTGAAATCTGAGCAATTCGTGGCCCCAGGTTTCTTCGGCAGTGTGATGAAAACTGACGGAGTCAAGTCCTTTGGAATATATCCTGTATTGTAGATAGACTGACAGAGGAAAGTCAATTCTTTCAGTCCTCTTTCTCCCATAAACTTCAAACGTTCAGCACATATACTATCCCTTCCCGCAGATTTTCTGAAACGGAGCGCTTTTATCGCTGCATCAACCTCAGATTCCATGATATCGGGTCCAATGGTGCAGTCCAGAACTGTTGGCTTGTTCTTTGCTCTGTCATTATCTGAGTATAGCTCCTTGATGTATTCTTCCCAACAGCATGCTATATCTTTTTTCCCATCCTTGCCTTTGATACAGAAACCTGCTTTCATGTTTATCTTATCTGACATCTCTTTTGCAATCTTATGTACCTCCTCACTATTGTACCGACGGTCCGCTTCTTCTATCTCTATGCACTTGTTCTCTATCCATTTTTCTTAAGCTTTAATGCATTCCCTCTTCACACTCTGATTTAGAGCTTGATATTCACTTTTGCCTTTAGCTTTTCGTCTCTCTTCCATGAGTGACAGGATATCTTCATTCATCCAACTTTTTCTTTTCTTTTACTTCTTTTCAGGCAATACCCTCTCCACAGCTTGGATGATTACACTTGAAATGATTGCAATGGCTCTTTATGTCTACTTCTTTTTCTCCTGTCACTACTCTTTCGAGTAACGCGAATCTATTTGTGACTACGATGTTAAACTTCGACTGGATTTCCTCTTTTTTCATTTCCTCGAAATCCAAGAGAATTGACTTAGCGGTTCCTTTGAATGGCTTCTTCAGCTTTACCTGCATCTTGCAGATTACAGGCACGTGGTCCGAATCGATGTCTGCTCCGGGGTATGTCGTACAGCTTTTAATTGTATTTCTGAACCTCTTCCTGATCATAATGTAATCCATTTGGTTTCTGTGGAGATCACCAGGACTTTTCCACGTGTAGAGTCTCCTTTTGTGCTGCTTGAAAAAAGTATTTAGGATTACAAGATCTTTTTCTTCGCATAACTCAATCATTCTGTTTCCTCGATCGTTTCTTGTACCAAGGCCCCAAGCTCCTACCACACCATCATGCTTGTCTGAACCTACTTTGGCATTCATGTCTCCCATGATCATAAGCACTTCATCCGACTTCGTCTCTCTCATTACTCTTTCTAGTTCTTCATAAAATACTTCTATTTCTTCATCAGAGTGATCTGCGGTTGGTGCATAGACTTGAAGAAAGCAAATGTTGAATGGTTTTGCATTGATCTTTAATAGTATGATTCTATCAGAGACTGGCCAGAAACCTGACATGCTTTTCATTAGCGACGACTTTACAAGGAACCCTACTCCTCTGCTGTGTTCTTCTCCACCTGAGTACAAGAAAGTATAGTCTTCTTTTTCAACACTGCCACTTTCCTTCCAATGCACTTCACTTATCCCCAAAACGTCACAGTTCAATCGCTTGGCTTCCAAAACGAGGTTGTCCAGTTTCCCTGGCTGGCATAGTGTACGCACATTCCATGTGCCTAGTAACAGAGTTCGTTTTCTGGAGTTCACGGTGACTTTATCAAGCCTAGGTCTTTCATGAGAATTTAAACCTATGCTATCATCGATGTCATCACTACTACCCATCATTTCACTCTCTTCCCTGTGGCTATGTACAAGCGTGTCAGTTGCAGGTAGCCCAGATTCCACGCTAAGACTAGCATTAGAATTTTTGAGATCCATGGTTGACAATGAAATTATACATGGTAGGTTTCCACACCTTTCCACGGTGACCGGTCACAGACGTCTATCCCGCACACGTCGTGCCCCATGTGTGTCACACACGTTGCTGCTCCACTTTCAGTGCCATTGGCCTTCATATCGGCTCATCTGCCACATCTGCTGTCACAGAATTCATGCACTAAGGGTATGCGTCCCTTTGTTACCTCATCACCTGTCCTCAGGTGACTACAATACCGCACTCACGTAGATTTGTCGCACAGCCGATAGCGTGTACCGAGGGGTGGCCGCTGCAGTGCACTTGCAGCTTCTGGGAGCCATACATGAGCTAGGTATACAGACGGGGACCAAAGCTTCTGAGCCAGGTACATTTCCATTTTCCATGTATTCCTTGTCCAAAGTTCCTTGTATGAGTGCATTCTATCAAGTACCTGCGGCTGCTCAGAAGTCAGTGAAACTACCCCTATCTGTATACCCTACCCCTCAAGATGTACCATAAAGTCAGCTATACCTAATTCGAGCCCTCTGAGGGATAGGGAAATGTTTGCATTACAAAGCGTTTGGATTAAAGATTCATTCCAAACGTTCTACATTTTTCGGATTTTTCGTCTCATTAAACTCTAAATATTTGGCTTTCAACATTTATTCTCATTATCTATGCTGTGGTACAATATCAAACAAACATAAAATTTTTGTAAACCCTTTTATTGTTCTCAAAAAGCAATACAAATGTGGGAGCACTTTAAGTCCTTCATAGCTTGTTAAAGAAATGTGTCATTGTCATTTCTGACCGGTTACCATTTTACCAACAATTAAAAAGTAGTAGTGGTGAGAAGACAGCTACAGCCTGTCTTTATCAAACGATGTGTGTTGCATCATTTGTTCTAGGTCTTTATTTGCCAAGTATAACACAGCCTGAAGCTTCAAAGATCAATTTTGTACTGTAGACTAGTCCTAATGTATTAAGACTCTTATAGTTCTTCTGTAACTAGAGACATTATATTTGCTGAGCTTATAGAGGAGAGAATTTTATGGTTCCAAATAAGAGGTTGCAAAACTTAAAAATTTCAGTAATTTTTAGAAATTTCTTTTCCCTTGTTTTCTCATTAAGTTGACGTTTGATAATTTACTTAGGAATTACACACCAATGGGTCAGCAAGAAAAATGGCTTTCTTATGGGTTTTGAGGCTAAACTTTATTAATAAGAAACACATAGCGTCAGATTTCCAGTGATGGTCTTCCAGTGGAAGTTTAATGCAGGCAAAATTTTAGATTAAGGTGGTTGGAGAAATTGAATGCAGCCCTTTCTCTTCCTTGCTAGTCAACCTTGTGGCGATGTGCTTCAAGATACGAAAATTGACCTCACAATGTAGTCTCAATCCATACTGCAGGATACAATCCTTTATAAATGTACAACTATGAAACGCTCCAGAGAGAAACTAAGTAGTCCAAGTGACATGGCAACAGCTTGAACTGGCAACAGGTGTTCAAAAATATTAGTAAAATGAATAAATAAATAATAACAAAGCTAGCACTTTTAAAGATGTACATCAACATCCGCCCTTGTAATATTTTGGCCAAGTAAACAGCTTCCAAGTCGTTCTATGAAAAAATGCCAGAATTGTAAACTCGCAACCAAAATTAATAATTCTGAAAGAGAACATTTTGTTTCCCTTCTTCTTTTCCCTGAACTGCTTTTGCTAGAATTCTATGACAATGGTACCTGCTACTTGTGCTGGTCTTCTGGGGTTGGTTAGGTTTTCACATCCGCTAGCCCTATTCCTAATAATACATCAAAATTAATTTAATCTACTTTGTGCATTCCAATAAACCTTACTTCATTCCTTTCGTAAGTTAATTTTCGGTTATGTATTCATTTTGTATTTATTACTATAATATCCTTGCAGTTAAGTTGATATTAATACATAATAAATGATAACACATGTGTTCTTGAAGATCCTCTTTGGCATTGAAGATTGTTAATTCTTGTTCTTTTCGGATTAGCACACTCTTTGTTCTGTACTCTACTAATAATGGATGTTTTAATACCTATGTCATTATCACTTTGGATACCAAACATTGCTTAACTGTTTGGAATACTAGACCACCAAACATTTAATACCTAGTAAATAGAGACCAGCTTGTATAATAAACACATTCAATTTCAGATGCCTACATACCGAGATGAAGTGAAATGAGCAAACAGATCATTTTCAATGAGATTGGAATTAAGGAAGTCAATTAGCAAGTCAATTAGCAAATCAATTAGCAAGTCGATTACTGATGGCGATCTTTATCTTGTTGTATAATGTCTTTTGTCAATAATACGCAGGAAGATGCTTTCTTTTCTTCTCTGAAACTCTACAGTTAAACTCATTGTATTACCTTCATTGTGTAAACATATCGTTGAGTCTCCATGGAAAGAGTTTCCAGTGGCAACAACGCCAAATTCCCTACTTTTTACATAGGTCAGACGCTAAAGAATCGTATTGTAAACCATAAGGATTACATGGGTTACAGAATCAATTACAAGACAAATAAATAAGCTATAACTATTAGGAGTACCCTGTAGTGCAATTAGTTATTTATCGCTAATTGTATTTGACATAAAAAGCTATACACCTAGCACCTCAGTGGTGGAGTGGCAACTGTTCGTCATCAACAATCCTTTGGGGGATAGGAATAGGAATAGGGCTAGCGGATGTGAAAATCTAACCAACCCCAGAAGACCAGCACAAGTAGCAGATACCATTGTCATAGAAGTCTAGCAAAAGCAGTTCAGGGAAAAGAAGAAGGGAAACAAAATGTTCTCTTTCAGAATTATTAATTTTGGTTGCGAGTTTACAATTCTGGCATTTTTTCATAGAACGACTTGGAAGTTGTTTACTTGGCCGAAATATTACAAGGGCGGATGTTGATGTACATCTTTAAAAGTGCTAGCTTTGTTATTAATTATTTATTCATTTTACTAACATTTTTGAACACCTGTGGCCTGTGAACAGCATAAATACAGCATTTATTTTAGAAGCAGAAGATAAAGATTGTACTGTCTGATAAAATAGTATAATTGTGTTGCTTGTGCTGCTGGCTTTGGGTCTTGGAACTCCGTGATACAACTAAGTCTAAGTATTTTTGTATCTAAATATTTTTAATTAAGGGGCAAAAATTCACTTTGGAAGTCCAATGGTTACGGTGTTTAATCTTTTGCTGTAGTAATGGACGGCTTACTGACAAATAAAAATTGATGAAATGAAAGTCAGAAACTTTGTAATAAAAATAAAAAATTAAGATAAAGAGTATATAGTCCTATTTAAAGGCCCTTTTGTGACCTTGGCGTCACGAGTGATATTCTTAACATGGTCAAAAAAGAGAGTGAACTGGTTTGCACTGATATTTTAGCTTGTGAAGATGATCAGTCCAAGCTGTTTCCATGTCACTTCGACCACTCTGGAGTTTCTCTCTGGGGCATTTCTTGTTTCGTTTGTTTTCTTTATCAATTTTTAGAAATGGTTTTTGAATTTGTGCTCAGTTCGAGCTTTTCTCGACTTGGCCAAGACACTTGAATTTTGTTATATCATTGGTGATGTCGTTCGTTTTGCTTATGCAATGATTTTTCTGTTATTGCCGCAGCAGTTCCTTTATCAAGTCTGCTGATAACCAAGTCTGGATTACGCGAGAAAGTTTGTATTGCTTAAAAGTATTTCCTTTGCATAGAAAAGTCTTGTATATTTACCGTTGTACCACAAAGACTGTGCAAGATCAGAAAGTCTTCCTTTAAAAGCTTCATTAGCTTGCTCTGATTTTGGTGCGTGTTTAAAAAGCGCNGGACGGCTTACTGACAAATAAAAATTGATGAAATGAAAGTCAGAAACTTTGTAATAAAAATAAAAAATTAAGATAAAGAGTATATAGTCCTATTTAAAGGCCCTTTTGTGACCTTGGCGTCACGAGTGATATTCTTAACATGGTCAAAAAGAGAGTGAACTGGTTTGCACTGATATTTTAGCTTGTGAAGATGATCAGTCCAAGCTGTTTCCATGTCACTTCGACCACTCTGGAGTTTCTCTCTGGGGCATTTCTTGTTTCATTTGTTTTCTTTATCAATTTTTAGAAATGGTTTTTGAATTTGTGCTCAGTTAATGTTTTTCTATAAAATACTAATATTTAATATGCCAAAGATTAAACTTTTGAGTTTCCGAGTATGTAACAAGAAAGATTAACAATCTGTATTTAAGACTCAAAACGTAATTTACCAAAAAACCTATTTTCTTCAAATTTCGGTTGCATAACCTTACCTTTTTATACGGGAATTTATGTTTTTATTATACCGACAAAACCTAATCATATCAGACAAGGATCGATATTATTTTACATCACCCTAAAGCTTATTGCATTTACACTTAATTCCAGGCAAAACTTCCTTACACCTCTATATTTTACTGAGAAAAAAATCTTCTCAATTTGAGCACTATGCCTAACCCTAGACTTAGGTATGAAGAACCCTGTGAAATTCAAAACAACACAAAAGGCAATACATTGATTATAATTCTTCCTTTATCTAATGAGGATGTTTTGCTTACCACAAATTTAGGTATGGTTATTTAGAGGGTAATTGCCAGTGTGGTGCCAGGTACGTAGCCCGTACATTCTTAAGATTGTTCGATAGCATAAAACGAGTATAGTGTTAACAGAGAAAAATTTTGTTTTAATCACCTTTAGCCAAAATGACAAGGCAAGACTGCACACAAAATTATTATTTGTGATTTGGCTATGGTACAGCATCTACTGTTGTACAGAAAAAGAAGGAAAGTAATTCAAGTTCACTGGTAGAGTCAAGTCCGCCTTTCATTTAGAGCCTGTGTAACAACGAATATAACAATCACATTTACCCCATGAAGTAATTTCTGGGGATCTGCAACTTAGAAGCTACATTATCCAGGAACCTAAGCTTTATATAAAGAGGAAAAAGGCAAAACGCAAAGATATGTTGGTCGTTATAGACTTCATGAAGGCCTTTGACCGGATACATCTTGTAGAAATAATGCAAAATCTGCGAGCGTATGATATTTCAGTGTGCTCAGTGAAGGCAACAGATATGTATTAATGGACACCTGCAAAAGGGCTAACACTTGACAAAGAAAATGACTATTTTGAAATAAGTGCTACACGAAGACACAGAGCCACCCAATCTATTTGCAATTGTTCTCGACTATGCAACGAAAAAACGGCAATGGTTTGAAGAGAGAAGTACATGCTTTCACGTTAGATCGTAAAAGTTGTAGACAATATGTGGTCTTTCCTGACGCAGAATTCGCCGATGATATTGTCATTGGAACAGAAGACATAGATAAAGCAACTGAAATGCTCACTACCATTGCATTTGAAGCAGACTATCAAGAGGGTATTGAAGTAATCAAAGTCAGGAATGGAATGCCACTAAAATCGGTGGATAATTTCAACTGTTTTGGAGGATGAATGAAAAGTTCAGAAAAAGACTTCAAGATCAGGTAGAGACTAACGTGGTCAGCATGCCACAAGATGGAAAGGATATTGAGTACCAATGTACAAAGAAATGTCAAGAAACTCGTTTACTCGTTACTACTGTTGAATCAATACTATTAATTGGAAAGGAAACCTAAACTTTAAAAAAGGTAATGGAAAGGCATGTCTACTATACCAGAAAGCTGCGCACGGCAGTGTGTTGGGGAAAGACGAGTTGATAAATGGATGACTTTATGGTGGCCTTCTACCAGTATCGTCAAAGGTTAGGTATAGCAAAATGAGTCTGGCAAGCTACTGGGCAAGACATCCTCAAGGGGAGGCCTCAAAGCTGGTGCTTTGGCTGCAAACAATTGGAAAGGGAGCGTAGGAAGAACAGCTGTAATGCACATCACTACACTGACGACAGACAAAATTGGCAAGTGGAGAAAAATTGAAGAGTTATGATGGCCAGGTAAGATCGGAAAAGACCTGCTTACTGAATGTAAGTGGACACTCTGCTGAAGTAAATAAATAAGTGATCACTTTAGTGTGCCAGATTAAATTCTCCATTCAGCTTCACAAGTATCATATATCATATTCTAACTGAAGCCTCTACTAATACTATGCTATTGTCTCCAAAATTTATTAACACAATCATCACGAACACACAGTTAAAAATTCCTCTAGGACTCCCTCTCACATGGTGGATGGTTCCAATTATAAAATTAGGGATACACAAAGGTGTAGTAAGGACATTCTAAGGAATACTGTAATTATTGACGACGAATTCTAGATCTTATTGCGTCTCAGTGGATTATATTAAATCTGCGGCTTATACAAAGCTGTTTTCTATTATTATTGACTGATACAGTGTTAATAGAGACATAGTCTTTTAATCCACCGGACATTGCCTTCAACATTATAGACTGTTGAAAAGGTTACGTCAACAGGAGAGTAAAAATTATCTTGCAATTGATACGGCTTATTCTTGTTAAATGAAGGCATCATAAACCGTACAATTATCTGAGCAACGGCTTGTACGGTATGTAATAATTAAACAAGATTTTGTATTTTAATTTGACAAATGACATTTTTAAATGAGCTAATCTCTTATTTGTAACAACGATGAAAGAAATGAGGACTACGACACGGTTGGGGAAATGGCAGTGAAAATGACTTTTAGTCTAAAAATAATTTTATTCTTAACGTTAACTTAATTTGAAATAATTAATTTTAATCAACAAGATCTCTTTAGTTCTCCTCCTAAAAAACTAACCAAGGGAGAACACCCTGATCAAATCGTATAGAATTCTAACAAGATTGGATGAGATGTTATAACCCAATATAGGGATCAATAGTGTAATAGGATTGCTGGCTACACGTAAATGCAATGTGGTTTTTATATCAATTAGACCCATAATAAAAGGGCAAAATAACCAGAGGCAATGTCTACTTAATATTACACCTTGTGTTTTGTTTAAACCACAAAATTGGACATGGATCTTACTTCTGTGATAAAAGTAATTTGTCATTCATAACCTACCATTATTTTTAATAATATAATTATAACATTATATCTTATTAAATTTTTGTTTGACAGAATTCTTCACCAAATTTATCCCAACTTTTGCTGATGATATACATTGAGCAAGTAATGAAGTTAATTACAAATTTTATTTTGGATAACCATCCAGCAGGAGTCAGTTCTTCCTCTCTCAATTTTGCAGTGCATCACAACAGGGATGTTGTAGATTAAAAGAAAGAGGTGGCACCATATTCATCAAGTGTACGAAAAACTGGTTTAAAAGGACTTTCTGGGTGGTGGGAGTACTAGTCTTTGTATAACTGAAATATACGTCATGAGAATCTTTACCTTATGTTTCTTACACTGAAATGGACACCTTACTGCAGACCTCACTCTTCATTTTTATCTGAATCCGAACATTTTAACACCCTTTATCAACAGAGAAAAAATATATGCAATAATTAACAAACCAACTCTCCACGAAACTACTGATCGTAAAATTACCAGTGGTTCTATGATAATTTTTTTTCAAGAACAAGAATAGATATCCAGAAACTGCAACATCAAAAAAAATAAGAGGGTGCAATGGCTTTAAAGTGAAGAGAGGGTGTAAAGAGGGTGTAATGGTTTTAAAAAGAAAAGGACAGGAAACAGAATTTCTCGATGAAATAGGCAAAGATGAAAAAACATCTAAAATCATTATATTTAAGGTATTGACATTGTGCAATTAATAACACTTCATGGTTCCAAGACGACAGTACTTAAATACGAAAAAGGTAATCGAGGAAAAATTAATAATTGAAGGGAAAAATGAAAAAAGACATCTCTAAACCTAAATACCCCGTTATTAATGGGTTCTTGTCTTTTTATACACTTGTGCAAAGCCTTGTCAAATTTCATAAGAATAAGTCATAGGTTCAAGATAAGCTAAACAACAGAAAGCTCATCCTATTGTGGAAACTATGCAGGAGCCACAAGGGTTTTAAGGGTATCGGATATAACTTCACTGATTACCAAGATTAATCAAATCATGGTACCTTGTAGCATAAAGTTTCTACCTTGCTTCTCCATTTCTTTTGCAATGATTGGCATAATGGACTCCCCAAGTTATTTGATTTTTGACCTCAACAGATTGGTGGCTTAGTTACGTATGTAAGTAAAAACGCTAACTTAAGTTGGCTCTTCTTGTTAATTATATTGTTCATGGAACTAAATGCCTACTCCATCACTGTTAAATACATAGGCACCGCTTAAGTGCCTATCATAAGAAGCCACTGCCATAAGAAGACAACCGCAGGCGTAAAACACGTTATATCACCATACGCCTTACCCCTTTTTCGAAAAGTGTCGCTTTAAATTGTTTCCATATGCGCTCTAAGTACATGTTAACGTGGATTATATTTTGCCATATTGTTTTTCAACATAATTTCGCAATACCAAAATTTTAGGCTCTCCAATAGGACTAAGTTTAATTCAACCCAGTACTTCAAAATAGACTACAGAAGTAAATAAAAGAAACAAATTAAAAAAAACACCTCGCTGAAATTGGTGACTGATTACATTGTATCATTTCGCATTTTAAGAGTCGACGAACATTGTTCAGCCTGTTAAGAATCAATTGTTTCTCTTTTAGGGATAACTTTTTAGTTGCTTAATTTCTAGATGCAATCCAAATAAATAAGGCCACTTTGCTTTTAGAATTACCTGAAAGAGATATCTCTTTCAAAATAGAGTAAGAATGTCATTAGACTTTTGCTCTTCATTTTGTTTGTATTTGCCTTCATGGTCGTCTTTCCTGATGCTGAAATGGGTTTTCCTTGGTCTGTTAGACAAATTGGCATCCCAATACCTCCCCTTATATTGGGTCACTGCATTGCATCTAGAATGTATCTTATACACGACGTGCTCCTCTTTAATGACCCGAGATCAATTCCACTATTTTGTTTGTCTTCAAATGTTTAATATTTCAACTTTCAAAAAGTTACACTTTTTGTTATGCTGTTGTTTTCTGAATTTTCAATGGAAATGTAGTCACAAACAACTGCAGAAAATTTCGAGCTTGAAACGATTTTGGTTGTTAACAAAACTACTGTAAGATATCTTCAGTTATTTATTTAAGTTATTATCTGTAAAATGAAAGTTGTGAAAATTAGCCTAAAAGAAATGGCTTTTTTTATATCAAGCCGATCCAGTGACATTTTTGTTAGTGTATCTAATAAATCATTTCTCTACTATGGGAGTTCTTATTGTAGTCTTTGCTCACAAGTGAATAATTTAGTGCTATTTGGCAACGAGGAAGGAGAAAACACACAGGTTGGTGTGAAAAGGAGAATCATAAATTTGAAGGACGAAGGGGGTAAACTAACTCCGAGGGATAAAATATATTTTACACAACGAAATTTTCACAGTACCTGTCAACCATTAAAACACATGGCAATACAAATATAAGTTTAGGTACACATGGTCTAAATTTAGTATACATACACGAATGCAGGGCAGAAATGAAGGGTAAAAAGATTTTCCATGATAATTCGGTGATGCAGTTCCAAAGCGCTAAAAATTTAACTGGAAATATGGAACATTCAAAAATGCCTTAAAAGAAACACCACCCAACATTTTTCATACTGTTGAGGTACTGACGTCATAGTGACGTCTCATTAGGGGTAATTGCGGCTTCTGTTTCCGATGACATTTCTGTGAAACGATACGTTTGTGATAATTTTATTTAACTGTATCTTATTGTTTATACTTATGCAAATCGAAACTATTTAGGAATGCATCCTGTTAAAATCTATGAATCAAAGTTCTAACAACCTTTTCGTAGTGTATTTCCCAAATATGCATTTGCAACCAACTGAGAAAACGCACACTAAAATGGCGTAGCGACAACAGGTGTAAAAAGGAGAAGACATGGAATAGTGCATCTTAATATTTCAGTGCTGATGCAAGTCATGAAATGAGAAAATTTCACTGTGTTATGGGAGATTTCGCCGCTTATCTCCATATTCAAGAAATCATATCCAAATTTCAACATGGATTTTATTAAAAAATGGGGAGGAATTTTAAAAGCATCTGTCAACGGGTTATCTACCTTCGGTGGGAGAACTATAATTCTTACTGCTTGGAAACCCCCTGCTGTTGGGCGTGACTTGGAATTTACATCATTAATTTCTTGCAAGGAAACTGCCTTCATTACTATGGAACAAAAGTAAAACAGAATAAAATTAGAGCTTGAAATAACACTAACGTTAAAGAACTGTAGACTGTGAAACCAGTGTTACAACTCGTTTTACAAGGATGCTGTGGCATTATTAATAGTAATAGTGTTCAATTCGCAGATAAAAAATTCAGCCCCATCGCTTCTGAACCAGTTTTGGTATACAATTACCATGGAGCGTCTTATTAGTTAACGTTCAATTTTCAGGAAATTGTCTATCTCCAGACTAAAAATGGTTGCAAGGAATTAAAGTTTTTACGACCAACTTGACATTACGTAAAATAGACGAAAAATAACTGTCATGGGGTTTTACAATTTCACGACATTCTTAACACAGTACAACTTATTTTAACTTATTTTATTCTAAATCGACGTTCCCCTTTACTTAATTTAAACCTGTTTCTCTGTCTTTTCTCTTTACTTCGTGATTACTCAATTTAACCTTGCTACTGTTATATTCAACATTAATCCGCCTGTCAAATTTCAGCAAATGTGAATGGAAATAAACTTTGATGTTTGTCAGCTAGTCAGAATGTGACATTTGGGGGTCACGGATGAGGTGGAGTGCGAAATCAGCTTGTATTTACTTATAATGCTGCCGACTCTAGGAGCAAATTTAGAGAATTATGAGGATTACCTTTCCATTGGTCAACTAATTGACCGTACGTACCGGTGCCTGATCAATAAAAAATAGCATTTTTAGCTGGGGAACTTCAAATTATTATTCGAATGTACGTTTTCATTTCTAGTTGTTTAAGGGCAGTAGACAGCTGAATGTACGAAATTAGTACATCAACATCTGCAGAAAATAAAGGAAGATTAGTAAAACCTGGGTACGCGGATAGGGTGAGTTAATGCAGCAGTAACGACGAGTTATTCTGCTTCTGCAGTGGAGACTCATCATTATGATAATGCCAACAGAGATACCTTCTCATGACGAGTGCAACACAAAATACCACTATGAATTGAAATGTCTATCATTAGGTTTAGTTGAGCTTCTTGTCAACAGGAACTCAAAGACCGTGAACGTGAAAGTAAGTTTTCAATGTTGTTATCAGAATTATAGAATTTCTTAAATTATAGGGCAAGGGAACAAGAAGCAACTTATAAAACTAAACCTGGATAACAATTGGATGTTGTTACAAGTCAAAAATTACTACACTTATATCAACTTCTGCGCCATTATGGCCCAGCAAAAAAACTTGTTAATGGATGGCTAAGAAAACACAAGTGCCTTTCTTTTATACCATGGCAGAAAAAATGGAGCTGGTAACCTCTCTGTTTCATAAAGTTAATGATATCACTTAATGTCCTATCGGCTACTTTACAAATATTGTGTGAAAACAACGACTAAAATAACGGCTGGTAACTTTTGTCAACTATTTCGTTTTGTTTCATATCTATTTTGATACAGAAAACTGTTATGACAAATTAAAGTGTTTATTATGGTCCATGCTGCTCATAGAACTGGTTTTCTAAACATCAAAACGCCGCATGGTAATCATTAAGAACAATACTAAAGGGTAGGTTCTTCGAGTATTTTTTCCGATCAAAATCTGTTCGACTTCTTATAATAAATCCAGGCATAACAACACCTCGTGTAACCAGGTTTCATGAGTTATTTCTCGTCTCAAAACTCACTGTTTAATAAGTTATCTTAAAGTAAATGGACTTGTATTTTGATATTGTTTATCCCATGGTAAAGAAAAGTGGTGAGAAATGTAAGTGAAAGAACATTTCGTTAGTATCGTGACTTATTTTTCAACGGCATCATCTTCCACGAAGTCTTTTGCCTGCTCTTTGGAAATGGAGAGAATATGGCTAACTTTACTTTTAAATTGCACTCCGTAAAATTTATCCGCCGATTCTAAAAGTTCTGGTCTGAATGTCGTTGTGATGAACTGGGCGTTATCTGCCAACTTGTGAATCATGTCTAAAAGGAAGAAGATTAAACATTTCATACAAAAACGAGCATAGGATAATAGCTTATATTCAAATATATTTAGTATCACTAATAGTATCACTAATATATCATCATCAGAACACCAAAATAAACTTCGATTTAGAAATCTAGGCATCTACAGAGGGATACCATTAATCACTTGTTTATGAGGATAAATTCTGTCAAAAACAGTTTTATTACTGCCCTGCCAGAAACTATTACATCTAGCAATGTACAGTTTAAACTGAATTAAGAAAGCAGTCATTCTACCATCAAAATATAACACCAAATGTCTTACCGCTTATACTTCGGCCTACACTATTTTCAGTTTATCGAAGAAAAAAAACAACCATTGCCTCCCTATTTTGCCTTTTAATACCAAGTTTTTATGATTGGCTTAAGGATTCACATTTGGTAAGTCTCCGTTTTTATTTTTACAAAGTCGTAAAACGTAAAACGTAAATCTTACAGACACGTAAAAAGTCATCCAAAACTCTAAAACTTACTAAGTTTAAATTTCATTACACTGATACGTGGCGTAAGGCAGGCAACAAAAACAGGATAAAAGGTATGAAGGCATTCTTGGTCGCCAAGCAGTCCCAGGTCTTCAACTCCACAATCACCAAAATTCTAAATTCGAAGCATCTCATCACACCTGTAATCCGAAATGAAATAAACCTAATAGGAATTCAAGGGCAAGACAGACACGTACCTGCGACGGCTTTTCGATATTGTGGATCAAGGGCTTGATCAATTTCGTCAAAAAGATAAAATGGTGCCGGATCACACTTCTGAATTGCAAAGATAAGGGTTAACGCGACGAGAGTTTTCTGACCTCCAGAGAGCTGATTCATTTCGTATGTCTCTGCATTCTTACCTGTGAATGAAACCTGAAAGAGAATATTTGGGGTTATCATAAGGCAAAGAAAACAATACAAAATTAAGACGCATAGAACACATAACGACGGTACAAGAAAGTAATAACAAAGGACTGGCTTAGTTTAACATGGCTAATAAACATGTTTACATAGACAAAAGGTCATTCCGTAGAATACTGTTTGTATTCTAGTTTCTATTTTTAACACAGTACAAATAAAGGTTGGGGGCAACAAGGACCTTAATTCTTTTATTCGATACTTCCCTTTTGTACTAAAATAAGAAACATAAAACACGAGTGTATCTAATATTACATAATAGAAGATCTGTGTGGGGGGTCAGGGGCTTGGGGGTTGACAAGAAAACTGAAAATGACCAGCTAAACGTACGTTATTAAGTATCTACTATTAAGGAATCCTCCTACTACTAGCACTACTACTACTACTACTACTACTACTACTACTACTACTACTACTACTACTACCACCACCATTAATACTACTGGGACCACTACAACCATTGCAATAACCAACACAGCAGTCAATGTCTTCTTTCCACGGCTTCCAATATATTTTTCTTTAGGGTTTCTTTTCACTTGTTATCAAAATAAGAATCGTCTTACTTTGCAGATTAATATTTTTAACAACTTCGCTAAAATTAACTAAGCCAAAAATNATTAAGTATCTACTATTAAGGAATTATTATCTTAAAATGGCTATCACAACTACCGTGAATATCGCTGGCGGTGCTACTCCTCCTCCTTCCTCCTCCTCCTCCTCCTACTACTAGCACTACTACTACTACTACTACTACTACTACTACTACTACTACTACTACTACTACTAGTAGCACTACTACTACTACTACTACTACTACTACTAGCACTACTACTACTACTACTACTACTACTACTACTACCACCACCATTAATACTACTGGGACCACTACAACCATTGCAATAACCAACACAGCAGTCAATGTCTTCTTTCCACGGCTTCCAATATATTTTTCTTTAGGGTTTCTTTTCACTTGTTATCAAAATAAGAATCGTCTTACTTTGCAGATTAATATTTTTAACAACTTCGCTAAAATTAACTAAGCCAAAAATAAACAGAAACTCGTGTTTTATGCCATAAGGGATTATATATCTTCTTTAGAAAGTTATCTATTCCCTAATCTTAGTTTCTTATAAAGCACTTCCAACAACAGAATCCACACGAATCAGTAGTACTGATATTACAAACATGTGCACCAAAGAGGAAAACTTATTTAGTAATCTAAAAGCCAAAACAATTGGAGCTTTTTTAAACGCTTGCGTGGGTACAAAGTACTTATTTTCAAAGTAACGAGTGCATTGCTGTGGAGAATTCTAGTAAATTAAGTATCACAAGCATTTCATGGTTCTTTAAGTTTTACTTAATCATATTTATGTGCTGTTTACTGATAAATAGTTTTCTCAGGCTAAAGGGTACCGACAATTATGCAAATTCAGGTGGAATGGCAACTATAAAAAAGGACTCCACCACAACATATCCAAAATCAGATAAGATAATAATTAATGAAACGTATTTGACATTCTCATTTCTCTTAACTGGTTGTAAAAGTTGATCTCTTATTCAAGTTGTTAAATAAAATTCCTATAGAAATATCACGTCTACATGCAAAATGATACAAGGATACAATGATACATGCATAACACCATTTGCTAAATAAGAAGTTAATAATGGTGATGTTGTTGATTTTCATCCCCGGTGGAAACTGAAGGCTTTACATTTCTAGGGGTGGAGGTTTCATTTTCAAGCTCTTCCATTACCCTGATAGGCAGTGTCCTTTAAAATAACGGCACAATTTCTCAAGTGATTTTAAATGCTCCTGTCTCCGTTACTAGAGTTCTAGAATACACAGGCTCTTGTGGGTTGCCTAGTGGCAACAGTAAATGTAGAACATGTTAAGGTTTGATTTTACAATGGCTTCAACTGTTGTCAATGTTTGTGATAATCCATGATCGTAAAGTTTGAGATAGAATCTAGTTCTAGAACGTATGAATGAAGGAAACAGTTTCCAGCTGTCTCAGGCCTTATCTTACTGGTGAATTAGCATTTAAGGCTGGCAATTGTACATGGCAATAGCTGGTACTGGTCCAAAAAAATATCACCTTTGAGACGATATAGGTAGATCCTGTAGTGTTGTTTGAAAAAAAAAATTTAAGGAACGCAGGTGAATCAAATGTTTTTGGATACCGGCGAACCTATTGGACAATTAAAGATGCCTAGATAAAAGATAGCACTTACTCCGTCCAACGCTGGAAGCGCAGTAGATCCCCCTACACCACCAATGCAGCCCCTGTAAAGAA
Source organism: Morbakka virulenta (assembly GCA_003991215.1). Taxonomy (NCBI): domain Eukaryota; kingdom Metazoa; phylum Cnidaria; class Cubozoa; order Carybdeida; family Carukiidae; genus Morbakka; species Morbakka virulenta. The sequence continues at coordinate 537,838 of RDPX01000206.1, read as the reverse complement.
TCTTATCACGCAAGTCATATACATTCAGTTCATATCCCCAAGACGGTCAACGGAAAAACAAGCATAATTAAGAGACATTGCAAAGTGTGTCCCTCAGACGAAAAATTCGTTGTTTAAGATAAATACAGCATACCAGAACAAGTTTGACTAATGTGGTACAAAAGGAAACGAACAAAATTGTCTCCTTATAGCAGAGATCACATTTACGAGCTGCTAATTAAAAATCCTACTGAAGGGACTACTTTGTATTTCAGCTGTCGTCCGCTCTCACATTTGTTTCATGAGAAAAGAATGCCTTAAGCATTGGCGCTTCGCCTTAACACTACTGCAGAGTGGCGGCGAGAAATGGCTTACAATTTTAACGACAGGAAGAGGTGTGTGGTTTTAACAAACAATTTAGAATATTTGGCAGAGCTTGGTCTGTCTTCCACTTTGGAGCATTGGAAGCGATTTATACCCAACTCTGTAACCTCCTCTTGGAGTAAAAAGACAGCCATTAAAAAAGTGTCGGACTTTCTTCAAATCTCTCTGTTTTCCAAATTGATGAAAAACACTCGACTTCTGTTTTCTTACTCTGGCATCTTGGCCCAATTGAGTGCCAGCGAAACAACTTTCGAAAAAAATTCGTACAAAACGAACAAAAAAACGTAATTTAAAATGCGGTTACTATATATAAAGTAAAAAAAATCACAAACCTTGATTGAAATACCAGAAAAGTCATCGATTGGTTTTGCTGATCTTTGACTCGTCTCTGAAGTAACATCAGACACCGATCTTTGAGAACTGACACGGCTTTCAGAATCATCCTGCAAATGAAAATCAAGTGAGTTAGATGAATAATAATCAGCACTCACATCCCTCTACATTAGAAAAAGAAAGTGCCCGAACATTATTAAAAGTGTCAATGGAAAAGCACGATATGCGCCAGAAAAGAATACCGCATTGCAATTAAATAACGTCCTACAATGAAAACACCCAGTTCATATAATTCGACAATACGTGTACACAGTCACCTGAGTAACTAAACTATCGTCAGTTTTCATAGTCAAAAAATAGCTTTTTTTCTGGAAGGGAAATTAAACAAAAGTCATGCCGATTGCAAGAGTGAATTGTCAAGGGTGCACTTACATTAATTGCACTCAATAGTTACATTAGATATATTAAGATATATTAAATGCCTGGTTCAAAGTAAGCACACTTCCACAATATCCTCATCACTTTTCATCTTTCTGTGTTAATATATACAATCAAGAATAATACAATTTTAAACACTCTCCATCTTAACTTATTTTCATAATTTCACGGCCTTTTCAATTTATATCCATACATACACGAATTCTCTCTCTCTCTCTCTCTCTCTCTCTCTCTCTCTCTCTCTCTCTCTCTCTCTCTCTCTCTCTCTCTCTCTCTCTCTCTCTCTCTCTCTCTCTCTCTCTCACTTAAGTTAAAAATATGGTTCCATAAATAGCTTGGTGAAGGTCGCGCACCGATGATAGCCTCAGGGACTGGTTCGAACCCATTTCAATGAACACATATTTTTCACTTTTTTTGCAATATATGTTAAAGTAAATTGGTAAAACCAGAAAATCGCAAAGTCCCTAAAATATTCAGTCATCAAGAGTAGTTACCTTTCCCTCAAGGGCTTTACGAATTTACTAAGCTTTCCAGGGGTTTTGAGTAATAACATTTATCATCAATTAAAGGGGCACAACATAATACCACACTATAATAACAACTTCAGTCAATACTAGCTATTTCGTATTTTGAAAGGTGAGAATGTTGTGATATCTGATGTAACAAAGTCTCTTCGCTTTACAGGATTTGCACCTGTTTGTCTTACACCATTTATTAATTTTGGTGGTCATATCGAAAAAAGATATGACCATCAGAAGTTGTGGACTCACTTGTACCAAGTGGCACAGTGGTGTCAGAGCGGGTTCTATTACAAAATGTATAAAAAAACTTATAAAAAACAAAGGATTTAAATACAATTCCGTAGGCGGATCGATATATGTTATACTGTGGTAGGCCTGCTAAACGGAACAAATTGCAATTAGTGATATGATTGCAACGACACGACTAAAAATAAGTTATCTAATAGCGGCAACTACAAAAAGGGGATACTAAAAAAATCTCTATATCATTCAATCATTGAACCTTAAAATCATTGTTGTAACTCAGAAATTTAATCGTAACCAAAGTTGACAAGTGATACTTAATATGCTGAAAATGTGATAAAAAGTACCCGGAAGATGTTACAGAAGGACGTTATTGTTACTATTAAGGTCTTATTTCGCTTATTTGTCTTGAAAGCAAATAACAACAAATTGCCAAAGGTCTCAAGGCTTCTTTCACCGGTGTCTTGACGGACAGGACTTTCCTGAGGGTACTGGATTTAGCCAAGGAGGTTGTTTTCTGTATTATTTCCATCCTGACGTTGGTTTCCACTTGTTTCAGATATCCATCACAGGCCTTCTATATATTCCCGAGGCATACAACTTCGTTTTAACCATGAGATTTTCAATTTTTTTTCTATTTGTTTTTCATCAACCTTTGAGTCACCGGGCACAGCAATATCAATAATCTTTGCTACTTTTGTTCTTTTGTTAATGATTACAATATCTGTTTTTCTTGCCTCTATGATCTGATCACACTGGATCATCATGTCCCATATTACTTTTTCTTTATCATTCTCCAACCATGCTTCTGGTTTGTGGGAGTACCACGAATCTCCTCTTTTTAGCTTAGGACTCTCACATACCATCCAGTGTAAGTGAGAATGTTATCATCCAGTGTACCTAGCAACGTTATCATGTCTGCGCTTAAATTCTCTCTGTGCTATTTTGGAAAACTGGCTCACTAAGTGGTCTACAGTTTCCTCTTTTCTAGGCGAACATCTTACATAAAGGAAGTCAGCAGTGTTATCAATATGATGTCTGATGTGGTTTGTTCCAAGTGACTGTTCCTGGGTACTAAATATTAGTGCTTCAGTAGTCGCTTTTAGGTCTCTATTGCTCAGCCATGTCAGACGTCTCCCAATAAGTCCCATCATTACCTCCAAGAAACTGTCCATTGGTCTTTTTATCATGCCACTCACTAATCAGTTCATTAATTTGCTCCTTTTTAAAACCCTTTGGCTCTTTCCTTTCTTCAGTCCCCAATGTCCGTGGAGTGTGACCGTTCAAAGCAACTTTTCTGAATTTTTTTTTACATAACATGACAGGCTATTTTCTTCGGTTCTAACAGTGTGCTCTATTCCCAACAATTCTTGTCCCCTCTCTTTCCTTTTCACATAAATTCGTTCCACGTCACTGTTCGGGTTCAATGCTCTGTTCATCGTCACAAACTTTCTTGTCAGCCTGTTCATATCTTTCAGTTTATCCTTCTTCCAATTTAGAACACCCGCTCTGTATCTCATCAAAGGAACAGCCCATGTGTTTATAGCCTTGACCTTGTTTCGGCTGTGTAGTTTTGCCTGTAAAACTAAACTTGTTCGTCGAAGGTATTCTTTCCTAAATAGTTCTTTCATTGTTTCCTAATGCACCTTATCAAATTTAACCACATCTAGATAAATATTCCCGTCATCTCCCACGTCTGAAAAAAAATATTTTTTTCATTGCATAATATATACCCTGGTGATATTTGAGGAAGTACCAAAGACTTGGTAATGATACACATAAAAAGCAAAAGGGGAGATAAACTATCTCCTTAGAATACACCTCTCCTGATTATCGATCCTTTGATGAAGTTCAAGATATTTTGTGGGGCATTCATTAACTCTAGGGAGTCCAAGATACAAGAGAGTGGGGCCATGCCATAGGCTTTCGTACAGTCCATCCATGATATGGCCAAATTTTTGTGCCTCCTTTTACAATCACTCAAGATGGATCTGTTGATCGAAAGTTGATCCCTTTGTTCCTCTACTTTTCCTTCGGCACCCTTTTTGCTCATCTGGTAGGATGTTGTTCTCGTCAAGATATCTTCAGATGTTATCTGAAATGATTCCTGTTAGTAGTTCCCATATTAATGACAAAGAGCCTGAAATCCGACATAATTCTATTTGTTTACGTCTTTCTGACCCAATAAAGTTCTTCCTTTCATCATCCATTCTGGAATCTGAGCATTGTTCTTAATCATTTGGTTCATTTGCCTCGTAGCGCGACTATTTTCTTCAAACAGTATCTTTGCACCCCGTCAGGTACACGCCCTTTCTTTCACTGCTTCTTGACACTTTCCTGCATTTCAACATCTCCTTGTTGTTGATCACCTTTCTCGTTTCTCAATTCCTGTAACAATTCTTCATTTTTCTTATGAGTCGCTTCCTTCGAGCAAATGTAATACCGAAACGCTGTACCCTCATCAGCGTCTGGTACTACATTTTCGGATTTCTCCTTTCCATTTAGCTCCTGATACTCTTTTCTGGTCTTGTTTGAATAGTCTATTCACCAAAGTACTGCTCTCTTCTCTTTTTGTGCTACTTCAGCTTCAAGCAATTGATTTTCAGGCGGTTTCAGTTCCTCATAACAACAATGGACCCTTTTGCTTCCATCTCGTATTTTTGTTCGATCAATGGCAACTTTCTTTTAGTTACGTTCTCTCTATTTTTCTTCCTTTCTAACAGATTATATGTTTCTCAGTCTCCTTAATAGAGTCATGCAGCCTTCTTTTCGACCAAGGCTCATTCTTGGTGTTATTCCTATTTGATGTGATTTTTAATCGAAATTTTCTTGCACCGTATATGGCAATAGCAATATGGAGTTTGTTAGTTTCAGTAATGTTATGAGTTTTAATGTCTTTTATGACCTCATTAACTCTTACTGTCACTAATCTCAGTGTAGTTGGATCTATTTTCGTAAACACTAAAATGTACTTAATCTCTTCGTTTTTCTTGATGTTAAAGATCTCTTGGATAATATCTTATTGTTCATCTGTTCTTATGTGTACATGTTCTTTCACACTTACTTGGTTCTCTGCCTTATTATTTAGAGTGTTATGGGTATTGATATTCTATAACTCTAGGTCTTCTGCGTTTTCATTCACTTCAGAGGTCTCAAGTACAGCTCTCTTTATCATTTCAATTTCAACTTCAGAAATTCATAGTTTTTTTTATCAATATAGCCTGATCACACAAGTTCTGCTCTGTTGTATCAAACATACCTTTCTCTTTCCATATTCTATGCATCCATTCTCTAAAGCCCTTAATTGGTCTATCACTCACATCTACAGGATTACGTAAAAATATCATTCAATCACAACCACATTCAACTCTTTTGTCCACTTTTTTCACAGTTTGCTGGATATTATTGAGTGTTTTCTTGTCAATACGGAGTACTCCCATCCAGTCATTCAGACGGTGGATAGCTCCATGGGCGCCATTCACTATTGGAATCACAATAGCTCTCGTCTTCCACATTCTGTTTACTTCCATAACTAAATCTTGATATTGACGATTTTCTCTTGCTCCTTCTCCTTCACTCTGATGTCCCTGGCACAGCTATGTCAATAATTCGTGTTTCAGCATTCTTTGTGTCGACAACAACTATATCTGGCTTTCTTGTCTCAGTTACTCTATCACAGTAGATGTTAAAATCCCAGAGTATTTTAACATCAGCGTTCTCCAACAATGGCTCTGCTCGGTTATCGTACCATTTCTTGGTATGCTTGAAACCACGGGCTTTGCATAGCTCCCAGTGGACGATAGTAGCAACTCTGTCATGTCTCTTTTTGTACTCGAGTGGGGTTAGCTTCTCACAATCACTGAGGATGTTCATCACCGTCTCATCCATCGCTCCAAACATTCTGTACTTTGATGTTCCTGGTTCCTTCATGATCTTCACTTTGTAATTCCTTGTAGGTAAGCCCTGGTCTTGAGCTGCCATCACCAAGCCTTCAGTTTATCTCTTCAACCAGCCGGCTTCTAACCATTACCAAGACTCTGTTTCCGCTACTTTTACCCTCACAGGATACTGGTTGTATAACGGTTTCTCCGTCCTCCTCTTTTACCTTTCTTCATTCTGTTCGGTTTTCAACTCTGCTCTGCTCTCGTTTCTCACAAACATCTCCACTACTCTAATTTCACTAGACCTCTACGTTTTACATAATCTGACAGGCTGCACTCCTCCAATCTTACCACTTCTTCAATCGACAGCATTCCCCTTCCTCCTTCTTTCCTAGGTAGATAAAGCCTATCAACGTCCGCTCTCGGGTGCAGTCTTCTGTTCATTATCATACATTTCCGTGTCTTTCTATCCATCTGTCTTAGCTCTTCTACGGCCCAGTCCAGAATTCCAGCTGAGTATCGAACAGCTGCGATAGCCCATGTATTCATGGGTTGTACTAAATTTCTTGCATTCAGACTTGTTTTCATCAATTTCTTCACTCTCTGATGATAACTCTTTCGTACTTACTCTTTCATCTCTCCCATCTGTATTTAGTCTGCCTCCAGCACTCATAGATGCTTGTAAGATCCTGGCATTCTAATTCCATTATTACTATTATTATTATTATTATTATTATTATTATTATTATTACTACTACTACTACTACTACTACTACTACTACTACTACTACTACTACTACTACTACTACTATTATTACTATGTCAAAATATCGAATACAAGAGGAAAAACAACATTGACAATATCATATAAGTTCAGATTTATGATGTGAAGGAAAGAAATAACGGAAGATACATATGGCTATTGCTCGAAACACCAGTAAATGGTACACTATACTATGTTACCAGTCAAAACGTAAATTTTGAGTTGGACTTATGTTACCATGTACAAGACATGTACAGTGCTAAGTAACGTTTAGAAATAAACATAGCAAAACCAACCATNTGCATTCAGACTTGTTTTCATCAATTTCTTCACTCTCTGATTATGACTCTTTCCTACTTACTCGTTCATCGCTCCCATCTGTATTTAGTCTGCCTCCAGCACTCATAGATGCTTGTAAGATCCTGGCATTCTAATTCCATTATTACTATTATTATTATTATTATTATTATTATTATTATTATTATTATTATTATTATTACTACTACTACTACTACTACTACTACTACTACTACTACTACTACTATTATTACTATGTCAAAATATCGAATACAAGAGGAAAAACAACATTGACAATATCATATAAGTTCAGATTTATGATGTGAAGGAAAGAAATAACGGAAGATACATATGGCTATTGCTCGAAACACCAGTAAATGGTACACTATACTATGTTACCAGTCAAAACGTAAATTTTGAGTTGGACTTATGTTACCATGTACAAGACATGTACAGTGCTAAGTAACGTTTAGAAATAAACATAGCAAAACCAACCATCGCAATATACGTGGGGTTCATAAATCAACAGCAGCAGTTTTATTATGTTCATTCGAGCCTTCGTGCAATAGGTGTAATAGGTAATGATAGCTTAGTCGTAACTAAAATGAAAATATTCCATCTAACTAATCAGACTGTGGATTTTGTAATGAACAGAATAACAAATGTTTGCATAAAAATAATCTATTATGTACATTTTTATTAGTAGTATTACAAAGGGAAGAGAACAGAATGAAGTTATGGCTACTAAACAGCGACAAAAAAAGAAGATATACTTTCTGATGCGGTGAAAGGAGAGCAGTTTGTGGTGCCAGAAAGAAGCGCAAAAACCCCCCCCCAAACTTTTAAGTACATTTAAGGGTCACAACCTAGTAGTCTCCCACTACCTACTCATACAAATTTGAGTAATTTACTCCATTTGTTTATTGATATCTTTAGATCCTTGTTACAAACAAATGAAGGAATATGACGCTTCGACACCTCCTTTTTTAGATGGAAAAACAACAAAAGAACCCCAAAGAAACCAACATCCCCCCAAAAAAAACACCCCAGAGCCAACAACTGCAGTGCCAATCTTAATAACTACTACAGAGATAGGCTCTGTAGTTGTTAAGTTATAATGTAGGAAGTGGTCAAACAGACAGCAAATCACAAGATATTTGAAACATTCAAAATACTGAAATGAACAACTAAAACAAAAGAAATTATTTGGGTGGGGTGATCGGGGGAGAGTAGAAGTACAGCCAAAGCATCATGAAAAAGGAGGTCATGAAAAAGGAGAACATTAAAAGTGACGAAAAAGTGTCACCCGTTCACCCACTCCAACCTGTTATCCCAACGCAGTGACCTTTACCCCTGTAAACGGTATCAAAACAACGAGCCAATATAGGAGGGTAACAGAAAAAATAAAACAATTAAGGGAAACGCTGGAATTTTAAGGCAAGCCATTCCTAAGTCAGCCATCAGAGGATAAAAGAAGTAAAAGCTTCAAAATAATGCCCATATTTTATCAGAGTAAGCAACATTTAAGAGATTGAATAAAACAATAAACTGTGATTTACAGATATGTGAGAAATGGATGGGTGCAAATGCATATGGTACGATATTGTTTCCTACGTTATGATCGTGGTAGTTTTACCTTGGGAACATTTTTCTTGGATAGGTTTTTGGAAATACGTCAATGTGGTAATCCGGAATCTGGTCAAAAGAATGTCACTGAGAAGATAAAACGTATCATATAACCAAGAGTAGTACTGAATTACAAAATAATATACTGTTTATACAACAAGTGATGTTGAAAATCCACAGTTCTGTATATAATTCCACTAAAGCAAAAAGTCTTCAACTTACAGGCGGTTCTGCTTCTTCTTTTTTAATTAGTAATGTGGCTTTACCACCAGGCACCAGCTTTTTAAATATTTCAGTGAAAAACCTTGACACCTACGAAAGGAAAAAATGTGAAACAAAAAGTTCATTCCATACTTTTCTGGAATCATATTCAGCTATAGTTAAAAACTGTAAAACTGACCCACAGGCAGAAAACCATGGCCTACAAAAATGGCATGCGCTATCCAAATAACAAGTTTAAAGGCAGTTTTTTCCAAAGTTTTTTACAAAATTTCTGTTAATCATTGGTTTTACTCTCTACCAAATCTACCTAAAACGAATAGGTATATTGTTTGCTGCTTAAAAAAGCAGCTAAATGATACCTGGGGTTGTGGCAGGACTTGAAATCTGAATATCTCGTAAGTTAAACTAGAAAATTATTGGAAGTCAACAAAAATATATTTTTACTTTACGAAATAGGGCTAATATTCTCGACTGGAAGGGCAGCGAACTAAAAACTTTGGAATGGCAAACGAGAAAGATCCTGACAAATCCTGGGGCATTTCTTCTACAGAGTGATGCTGATTGATTGCATTTGAAATGGAGAAGAGTAGCGAAGGAATGATGAACGTTTAAAACCGTGTCAAAGGCGGGAAAAACAATCTCCCATTTTATGGGGGAAAATTCCAATTAACATCTAATTGCAGGTATAATAACAGTTGGAACGATCAAAAACGGAAGGAACTGTCGGTAAAAACGATTTCAAATCGGGTAGGTCTCAATACTTTTAAAACAAAATGGGAAGTAGAATAAAGTAAAATCAGTTGATAACAGAAATGCCAGACGGAGTTGTGAAAATAAGACATCAGGACGAGCTACATGAAAACCCATATGCATATGAATTTTGACAACTCACTCTGTAAATATATGGGGAAAGAGGAGTGTGTAACACATCATTAGAAAAAGTAAGCTGCTCGCGGAGCGGAAATACGAATGGTATGACGACAAAGTTGCCATATTACTACATTGTAAGTTGTGGTGGTGGTTGTGGTTGTGGTGGGTGGGGTGGTGATGGATTTGATGAAAATGAAAAATGGTATGAACGTACATCAGAAGAAAGGGTAGAGAATAATGATATGAATATTCTTTAGGGTATATACATGTAGTGTGGTCATAACATTTGGTTAAAAGGCTAGATGTGCCATTAATGAAAAAAGGAGCCATAACACTGACATTGCAGTAATTGCCGATGAATGAAAAACAATCATGAAAATCAATTAAAATCTGTATTCAACAAAGGTAAAAATCTGGCAAGAAAGGTAAGGTGATACATAATACCGCTTACAGAAAGGTTTATGGAAAGGGCAAACATAAACAACCATGGAATTAAAATACTGAACATACCTGCTTAAATGTAAACAAAATTGCTTCGTGCTTTCTTTGTTCTAAGACATCCATAGCATCCAGTATAGCCTAAAATGGAGAGGGAAGTACTTCCATTAGTTGGGTAAAAGTAAAAGTCTACACTTATAAGGCTAAACATAAGATTACTTATGGGACAATACATACAATTGCATATAGCAAAGCTACATCTCAAAACCTTACATATTTTTCACGTTGCTTATTAGATCTTAAAGCTATACTGGTATACTGTTGTATACTTTTCTTATAAAAAATGTAGCATATAGCAAGAGGATTCTTAAGTGTAAACCAACTATTCTAGCTGTTAACTTGTACTTCAACAAATTCTTGTTTTCCTTTGACCCCAGTATGTTCTTCACACCTTAAGCCGAGGGACTATTAAGTGCTCATTACCACGATTATTATAGTAATCGGCATTATTCATACTTGATTACATTTCTTTCTTACTAAAACAAATCTGTTGTCTTCATAGCCATCATTTAACATTGCTCTTACGTTCTTCTCTTCTATAACTTCAACATCAATTATAACAGTGAAATTTATCGTTGGTTGTAAAACTGTGTCGGCTTGCACCTCTTAAAAGGAAATAAAAAAGAACCTATTTATGACGCTGGCAAAAACATTTATTCTGTGGCTATAGTCAAATCAATTTCCCGTTCCAGGGATGACAATACATGGGCCCATTGGAAAAAAACGATCTTTAATAACCAATTACTATAGGAGTTAAAAATTTCAACATCTCCTCTCCCAGCAAACATTATGAAAAGCACAATACTAAAAGTTTAGTATTAAGGCAAGGCCTACAATACATTTAGTGATTTCTCATTTTCCAGTTTCTCGATTACTACCACAACTTGTATTCCTGAAGAAGCCAAATTGAACCAGACCGAATTTCATTCTTTAAAATGCATTTTCTTCCCTCCTTTTTTCTTTTATTTTCTTTGTGAACCAACCACCGAATATAAGCAGTCGCGATACCATTCATTTAAAAAAAAAACCCGCTGGGGGCATGTAAGTGTAAAAATATCACAAGATAACAATGTAATTACCTGGTATCCTACATCCAGTTCTTCTTTGCGTTTGGTAAGTTTCTCGTTCTGTTCTGAAAAACTAATAAACTGATCAAGAGCCTTTTTGTTGACATGACTGTATTTTTTTAATTGTTCGTTACAATTATCTAGTTTCTTCCAGAGCTAAAGATGAAATGCAAAAAAATTGAGTAAGTGATACAAAATTAGCTCCAAACGAAGATTTAAAGGAGAAAATGCAATGAAATCTTTACTATATATAGCTTCCAATACCATTTTTGATACTTAGAGAAAGCAGGAAAATTTATTGTTCAACGAAATATCAATTTAATGGGCAATGAAATGTTACACTCCATGGGTTAAAGAACCATGGACTATGAAGTATCACAGATTTGTTCTTACCGTATTGTCAGTCAAATTAGAAGATGGCAATTGTCTATTGTCTACTATTGTCTACTTTAAGTTATAAACAGCAAACGATAACAGAATGGCCGGCAGAAATATCAAGATTACCCAGTGACTTTGTAGAAGTGCCGATCAAGACAATCGGGCTGTTTTACAGTTACTTCGTTGGTGTAACAAGTTGTAGAGCCAAATATTAAGAGCAGAGCTAAGAGATTCGTATATACACATACAAAGATATAAAAACACATACACATACATATGTTTTTCATGGGTTCCTGTTCATTAAAATGCCTCATAATAATAATAATAATAATAATAATAATAATAATAATAATAACAGGACTTAAGGCAGAGAAAGAAGGCTTCATCATCGCAGCACAAGAACAAAGCTTATTTACCCGAAATTACCAAGCAAACATACTGAAGAATGGAGCTGACCCTAAGTGCCGGTTCTGTGACCAGCACACGGAAACAATAGACCACCTTGTGTCTGGATGTCCTGTACTTGCTCCAAATGAGTATGTCAAACGCCACGACCGTGTTGGGCAGTATCTTCACTGGGGTATATGCAAACACTTTAGTATTGAAACCAACCCCAACTGGTATGAACACCATCCACTACCAGTCACGGAAGGAGAAAATGCCACTATTCGGTGGGACTTTCCGATCAACACTGACCGGACGATTCAAGCCAATCGTCCTGACATCATAATAAAAGATAGGAAAAACAAAATGTGTACATTACATTGACATGAGTNATAATAATAATAATAATAATAATAATAATAATAATAATAATAACAGGACTTAAGGCAGAGAAAGAAGGCTTCATCATCGCAGCACAAGAACAAAGCTTATTTACCCGAAATTACCAAGCAAACATACTGAAGAATGGAGCTGACCCTAAGTGCCGGTTCTGTGACCAGCACACGGAAACAATAGACCACCTTGTGTCTGGATGTCCTGTACTTGCTCCAAATGAGTATGTCAAACGCCACGACCGTGTTGGGCAGTATCTTCACTGGGGTATATGCAAACACTTTAGTATTGAAACCAACCCCAACTGGTATGAACACCATCCACTACCAGTCACGGAAGGAGAAAATGCCACTATTCGGTGGGACTTTCCGATCAACACTGACCGGACGATTCAAGCCAATCGTCCTGACATCATAATAAAAGATAGGAAAAACAAAATGTGTACATTACATTGACATGAGTGTGCCAAGTGATAAAAACATTTCAGTTTAGGAATTCGAAAAATTAAGCAAGTATAAAGACCAAGAAATAGAAATTCAAAAAATGTGGAACATCAAAACTAGAACAGTTCCGGTCATTGTAGGGGCACTAGGGATGATTAAGAAGGGGACTCAAAAACATATAGAGAAAATACCTGGAGAGCGTAGAGTACAAGACCTCCAGAAAATTGTCCTCACAGGCACTGCTCATATTCTTCGAAAAGCATTGTCAATTTGATAACGCAAAAGTCATAAACATTTCTGGGGTTTTTTTCATACAACCCTTTTACAATTTTTTTATACTTTTCATAGTTTGCAGTAATATGAAAATAATCTTTTAATTTTCGTGCCAATGATGTTTTTACTTCCTTGTCATAATTATTTTATTTTCTTTGTAATATGCCAATTGTCTCTTTTATGTTTATGTCATGTCCCATAGGACCTTTATCTGCCCCAGGTCACTGGGGTGACCCGGTAGGTAATTGTACTGAAACTCATACGTAAAGAAATGCTTAATAATAATAATAATAATAATAGTGGGGTGGCACTTGCAAGGTTGAAGTGATGTTGCCATTTTGATTTGGTTTCTATTTATCTCACTCTTATGGCTGCAGTACATGTGCCTGCATTCAACTTACCTGGCTTGTTGCTGGGGGCTGAATGTGGGTTTTTCACCCAACCACCAATAAATGGTGTGTAACCACTCGATAATAATAATAATAAACAGGTGAAAGTATCCAACACATTGTAAGTGCATGCCAGAAGTTAGCTCAGAAGGAGTACAAGAGGCGTCATGATAACGTAGCGAGAAAGATCCANTGTGAAACAGTTTCACTTTTCTCATTGCATAAACGGCACAAAGGAGATTCAGTAGTCCTATCTATATGGAATTTAACACTGTTTGTCCTGAGGGCTTGTTCCTGGGCACTGAAAATAAGAGCCTCTGTACAGCCTTTCAAGTCCCCATTTCTAAGCCAACTCCAAGATTTTGTTACATCTTTTCCTTCCATGTCTCTCAGGTACTGTCCATGCATCGCCTTCTCCTTCCATAAGTTAACTGTGTTGTCAGCTCCCGTTTTTTTGTAGTTTGCTGGCTCAATGGATTCCTTGACATCCGTCGCATTCTGATTTCACACAGCAATAATCATCGGTTCTGTATGGTGTTCTATGTACCACCAAAGTGCATTTTCCTCAGTTTTGATAGCATTTTTACATCCTATCAGACCCCGCCCGCCTTTCGTTCGTGGAACATACATATATACATATATACATATATATATTATTATTATTATTATTATTATTAACATTAATATTAATGATGATGTGATAGTACTGGGAAAAAGGCTCTTAGCATAGAAGCCCCTGTCGTATATACACAGTTAATCATCCGAAGACTCGGAATATCAGGTGCATCTTGTGCTCACAAGAGGAAGAAAAACAAACTTAACAAACTCTGCAGAAAATAATGTGAAGTGCGGAGCTTAATTCATTTCATGCTCCATGACAGACCACGTGATACAGTACCCAAACTCTAATTTTTTGCAAAAATAATCTGCGCAAAGGAAAATCATTTGGGGTTTGAATACCTGAACCAAGTATAATTGATTCTTTTTTTTATGAAAGAGTTGGCCTTATCCATCAAAAAAGAATAAAAAATCTAAAATAAATGGAGGAAAAGTATAATTTCTAAAAAAATATATACAGTACAGTTCTATCAAAAATTGACACACAAAAACATGACATTGCTTACCCCTTTTATAACACTGTCCCCAGCAATGCTTATTAAACCTCTTACTGCATCAGAACTATAAAAGAAATTTAAAAGAGAAATGGAAAATGTGAGACTGATATATGCATTAGATACCATTAGAATAAACAAACAACAGAGCAATAGTAACCCTAAAAAAACCAACAAATAAAAAGTCATACAAAGATAGATCACAATTAATGACCCCTGATATTACCACTAACTTTGCCACTGATGAACACTATGATAGATAGATAGATAGATAGATAGATAGATAGATAGATAGATAGATAGATAGATAGATAGATAGATATGGATAGATAGATAGATAGATAGATAGATAGATAGATAGATAGATAGATAGATAGATAGATAGATAGATAGATAGATAGATAGATAGATAGATAGATAGATAGATAGATAGATGGATCGATGGATGGATGGATGGATGGATGGATGGATGGATGGATGGATGGATAGAAGGTAGATAGATGGGTGCATGGATGGATGGATGGACAAAAAGTAAGAATGCCGTGCTTCAGTTATGGGTTCTTACCTTGTTTGGATCAAACTTCAAAAAACGCTTGTTAATATGGCTGTGAGTATCCCCAGAAGCAGAAAACAACATAATACCAAATAAACCCCACTGTTTCTATTATACTTACAGATTTTGTGGTGGTTCTTTGATACTTCTCAAATGCATCAGCAGGTAGACTTCCCAACTCTCTTATTTTCTTCATGCATTCGTCTTTCTATGAAATGAGTATTTAAGGTATTTAACATGCGATAACGTTTATTTACAAAAGACAACGACCGTACCACAGCAGTTACCTTTAACTGATCACTATGAAGATATTTCCATCTCAAATATCATGTAGCCAACGAGTTTAATTAGATGGGGTATTCTGTTTCTGTGCGCATACTTTGAGGGAAAATAAAACCTTTTGAGAAAACGAATATCAACAAAGTCATCCAATGAGCTGTTAGTAACACAACTCCTCTCCCCCCTCCCACCTGCTATTCCAGTTCAGATATACAAACCAGTACTGTTCCCTGCTTTTCAAGCTTTTTTAAAAAAAGAGCTTCTTTTTAGGATTTTTAGTTTGAGGAGTCATCCTGTGCTTCATGTTCGTTTATAAGTGGAGGTAAAAGGGAAGATATAGTTATGGTTTTCCATAAAAACGAGATATTTTACTATATATTACAAGAACTGGCAAAAAACCTGAAATTGTTTAATTCTCTAACTATTTTCTACTACTTTATAATAGGCGTGGTAGCCTACAAAAATTATTAGTTGACAAAATTTACGCAGCTTTTGTACAAGTATGGAAAATTGGTCTACTTCTTAGATTTAGTGTCAAAATTTGGGAATGAGGTTACAAAAAAGATTTCTTCGTACTTCTTGATGGGGAACATAAAAACCTAAAATATTCTTTACGTACGAGTATTCACATTTACGGTAATATTTAGTTTGACTCTATTTTCCTAACTGGATAAAATGCTTAATGCATTAATGGATGTTATGGAATGAAATATACTATTGTGGTACCAAGAAATCAGTTGAGAATGTGTAAAATCACAGCTTGGCATAGGTGATATGTTAGGACCCAATTTTACCTCGTATCTAATCTATTCTTGTACCACTTAGCAATACGCAGGGTGTCACAGGATGTGGTTACAATATTGTATTTAAAGCAGTGATACGATAAGAAGTACGCCGTCCTCTCCAATTATAATTATCTTACATATGATTGAACTTAACTATAATTAACAGAAATAATTGCCACAAATTGAGTGCATTTGACCCTGAGAAAACATTTAAAATTTTCATTCTGCAAAAGATTATACCAAAAGTACCTTTTTCGTCAAAATGCTCTTTTTATTGGCCATTCTTTCCATGGTCTTTGCGTCCTCTTGTAACAGTTCTCTCTTGCTACGTTCTACATTCTGCGTTAAATGTATATAAACAATTAAATTGGATCTTGTTTAAAGAAAATAAAAAATCGCAATTAATACCATCAAGACCACAGCCTATTTGATATTAAACTATTTGAATTTCAAAGAAACTAAATGACTGACAAGGCGATAATATTTGTTTTGTTTTTGTCTTGCAAGATTCAACACAAAAAGCCTGCGCCATATTTGCCTCTATTTCAGATATCGGGGAAAGGCATGATAGAAATTTCAAATGAATTGATCTCCAACCAACGGAAGGCGTCCTTTGATAAAATATACGAGAAGTTATACTTAATAATCGCGGTTCCTCGTCCCCAACTGGTAAGCGAAACAACATGTAACAGTAAAGAAATTGCAAAAGTAAGATAAACTTGATGACTGCCCTAATCATTTTCAGTCACATATGCTTCAAAATCTGAAAAATCAACGTTTTTTCCACACTGACGACACTGGTGGGCTATTTCTTTGAGCATTGCCCCATCATTAAGCACCTGTTTATTCCTTTGCGGTAGGAACCATTGGTAAATAATTATGGCAATGTCAGAGTATTCACAACCACGCGTTTTTTTGTTTCTGACAATATTTATGACGATGCTCCATGATGTTTTTCGTTAGTTTTCATTCCAATAAAATAGTGCACTCGATTTTTTAAAAAAAGCTTTTGTTTCTTAAATTCTTCCTTCTTCCTGAAAAATTCTGATATTTTTCAGCCAATGGTTTGTTTGGAAGTTTCTTTTTATCGGCATCTTCCACATAGTGTCGTCAACCAGTATCTTGCGCAAATAGATATTTTAATGACATACAAGTACGAAGGAATGAGTACGTATGTCAGAATTAAAACTTGGAAAGGCAAGTCACATTCGGAATGTAACGAGTAATGTAAGCAGCCGAAACAACAAGCAGCAATGGTCATCACCGACAAGTTACCACGTATCTTGAAAAAGAAAGCTGACGCTGACTGCACTTATCACCGGGTGTTTGTTTTTTTCCTTTTAAAGGTTTATAACAAAATAACCAATCAAAAAACAGTATATCATACCATCACTTCAACGACTCGAAGGGTACTCAAGAAAAATTAATCTGGTGTGTTTACTTAACAAGGTAAATTAAAGCCATAGTTAAAATACTTTCAGCAACAGCTAACAAGCAGGTAGAAGTCATAACAGAAAAGTATAGCTGAATTTTTCGTTCGAGCCTGTACCTCCTAGATTTTTCTGTTCACAAATAAGACATCGAATACGCTATTTTTCAATGAACATTCATAACTTGGAAATCACACAGCTCACTTACAGTTGATGATTAGCACAACAAATTCCTGTAAAAATGATTAAATGTACTATTTACCCGCCATTCCTCTTCAGCCTTTGCGTGTTCTTTCAATTTTTTATTTAATTTTTCTATGGATCCTTCAATTTCTAAAATAACAAAAAAAATTTACTCAACGTTTGAATCTGAAAAGAAACGGAAAGCTTTTTACCAGGAATAAATCTATTGTTTGACCAAATGCTACGAACTAATTATCTCAAGAACTTTCAAAATTCAACAATCATAACTTCAGGCGAACGTTCTGGTTGCTCATATAATTATAATGATGACGATAACAAATAACTTGCCCGACAAAAAAAAGAAACAAACAAAAAAAAAAACGAAAAAAGAAACGAACAAAAAACAACCAAAAAAACAAAAACTCCCAAAACAATAAACATGTCCTTCTTTCTGTCTGTTGAAACAGCCCATTGCGAGTTACAGGTCAAGAATTTCTCTATTTTCATCTTCATATGAATCACCTTAAATCAAGACTATAAACTTGCCAAGTGCAATGTTAGATATAGATTGAATGTATTTCGTAAAAATTTAATGTTTTTTCTGGGTCACATATATAATTTTATATGGAAAATAAGTTTGCCACCTGCGATAAAGCACCGGAATGTTTGTAGCAGAAGAGGAAAAGTATGGATTTCTTGGCTTACGCGTACAAAATGCTGGGCGGGTACAACCATGTACAGGCCGAAACATATTCCTCTAAGAGGAAGAACATTGATAAGTCTGGTAGGGACCAAAAGTTCACATATGACTCAAATAAGGTACAAACAAAAATGGTAACGATGAATACGTCAAAAAGATGATTGTCCTATTCTCGACTTTTTTAAAGAGCTACATAGTACAAATAATAGTAAAAAATAAAAGAGAATTTACCACTTATTCGTGCTGTTGTTCTTTGCAAAGTTCTGTTGTAGTTGTCAAGTTCTGCTGACTTTGCAACATATTGCATCCGGCGATCTTCAAGAGTTACCTCTTCAAGATTCTATGATAAAGTAACAAAGAAGAAATAAAAAAGGTTATGTGAGGTCCTGGCACTGCTAGACGTCGAGCGAGACATGATTAACGGATATGACGGGGCCGACTGGCACAAGGTATACTACTAACTTCTTCGAAAGGCCGTGTATCGTGCTTCTTGACTACTCTTAAGTGACACACGGCCCGATCTAGCGCTAGCTCGTTTAACTCTTCTACGGTTGTAGCAGTGTTGTTTTCCGCATCTCTGGCATATGTCTGACGCGATCGTCCCTTACTGCGCTTCCCGTGTCCAGTAGCCAACTGTGTGTAGCTGTCGTTCAAAGTGACAAAAAAGTACCAGTATATTTGACTTTTTGAAAAGCAACCCATATTATAAGCAACTTGTAATAAAGTATAAGTTTGTTGGCTTAGTAGGAGACTTCGATATTTTGTTTCAGTCTGTCCCATAATATCAATACAGTTGCAGTCACCTGTTTCTTGAAGCTGTTTCCCCTATTTATGTCGACAATATTGACGATGTAAGCGTCGAAAATGTAACCGTCGAAAATGTAACCGATACTTCGTAACCGCCAAGTACCCAAATGTCATAAAAGTGCTGCCAAACATTTAAAGTCGTATAAGAGCTGAGAAACAAAGAAGTCGAGGAAAGAAGATGATTCGTAGAATGCGCAATTTATCACTCGTCGGGATTCAACAGCAAGGATCCGAATAATCAAAAAAATTTATGTTAACTCATCCAAACCTCGTATTGCGACAAAATCTGGATCTGACCATCTTTTAGAGTGGCAACAATGACACACATCACTAATGACGCCTCAGTTGCCAAACGCATGGATTTCTTTATAAGGTAACTCCTACGCGATTTAATTATTGCAAAACCGACAGGAAACTTATGGTTCTTTAAAGCACTGTCTATATCTCCCTTGAAGTTTCCTAATCAACGAGACACAACATGTGAAGATTGGAAATAAGGGTAGTGTTGGGATTGAGTTAATGATGTGTACCCCATATCGAGTCTCATAATTTTCTATGTCTTTATCAATGATCTATTTAATTTTTAGCAGAAACAAATATCTAAAATTATAATGACGGTTGATAAGATTGATTACAGAGAAAAACCGCTAGAAATTAAGTCATGAAAGGTATCAAAGTTGACTTTGATTGATAAATTGCTTTCGGTACTAAAAATAATTGGGAAAAAACATTCCATCTGATGTTTAGGTGTTAAGAATAATTAGAATAAACATTTCCCAACGAACATTAAATCATTTGTAAAATAATCAATATTACCTTTTACATAACTTTTACCAATCATTTTTAATGTTAGTATTTAATTCAAAGATCTTCTAGTCCTTATGACTTCAACAACAAAACATTAAACCATTTTAATTTAGTATTCCAACAGAAAATGCTAACTGTAAAAAAACCTAATTGTGCGAGGAGAATTTAAGGTTGTCACTAAAAGAAAAGGAATCGAATGGTACTTATGGTACATTGTTTGAAGAATGTATTATCTGGCGCATTAAATTGAGAAGAGAAAAAAAAAATGTGTTGATGATGTTAGTAAATATTAAGTTTATCTGTATTGGGATTAGCTAATGGTTGTACAAACTTTTAAAAAAAGCAACTGTACAATTTAATACAATTCACTTAAACGATGTTCAACTTAGTCTAGCTTAAATATCAAACATTAATTGAGCAGTTACTAAAAGTCACTTAAACAGTTGCAATAGAGAATAGTCAGATAGATAGATATATATTTAGATAGATATATAGATAGATAGATAGATAGATGAATGGACGGATGGATGGATGGATGGATGGATGGATGGATGGATGGATGGTTGGATAGAGAGATGGATGGATGGAGGGTTGGATAGAGAGAGGAGAGAGTATATAATGTAAACATGAAAAGAAAATGATAAAAGGGAGGCTGAAAAAAGGAAAGAAAGGAAAAGAAGGAGAATAAGTGAGTAAATGTGATAACAATGTTTCAGTCCTCACTAAAGCAGCTTTTGGAATATAACTATACCTGTTTCAGCTCTTCTTCTTTTCGTAATAGGTTATCATTCAGAGTGNAGCCAACTGTGTGTAGCTGTCGTTCAAAGTGACAAAAAAGTACCAGTATATTTGACTTTTTGAAAAGCAACCCATATTATAAGCAACTTGTAATAAAGTATAAGTTTGTTGGCTTAGTAGGAGACTTCGATATTTTGTTTCAGTCTGTCCCATAATATCAATACAGTTGCAGTCACCTGTTTCTTGAAGCTGTTTCCCCTATTTATGTCGACAATATTGACGATGTAAGCGTCGAAAATGTAACCGTCGAAAATGTAACCGATACTTCGTAACCGCCAAGTACCCAAATGTCATAAAAGTGCTGCCAAACATTTAAAGTCGTATAAGAGCTGAGAAACAAAGAAGTCGAGGAAAGAAGATGATTCGTAGAATGCGCAATTTATCACTCGTCGGGATTCAACAGCAAGGATCCGAATAATCAAAAAAATTTATGTTAACTCATCCAAACCTCGTATTGCGACAAAATCTGGATCTGACCATCTTTTAGAGTGGCAACAATGACACACATCACTAATGACGCCTCAGTTGCCAAACGCATGGATTTCTTTATAAGGTAACTCCTACGCGATTTAATTATTGCAAAACCGACAGGAAACTTATGGTTCTTTAAAGCACTGTCTATATCTCCCTTGAAGTTTCCTAATCAACGAGACACAACATGTGAAGATTGGAAATAAGGGTAGTGTTGGGATTGAGTTAATGATGTGTACCCCATATCGAGTCTCATAATTTTCTATGTCTTTATCAATGATCTATTTAATTTTTAGCAGAAACAAATATCTAAAATTATAATGACGGTTGATAAGATTGATTACAGAGAAAAACCGCTAGAAATTAAGTCATGAAAGGTATCAAAGTTGACTTTGATTGATAAATTGCTTTCGGCACTAAAAATAATTGGGAAAAAACATTCCATCTGATGTTTAGGTGTTAAGAATAATTAGAATAAACATTTCCCAACGAACATTAAATCATTTGTAAAATAATCAATATTACCTTTTACATAACTTTTACCAATCATTTTTAATGTTAGTATTTAATTCAAAGATCTTCTAGTCCTTATGACTTCAACAACAAAACATTAAACCATGTTAATTTAGTATTCCAACAGAAAATGCTAACTGTAAAAAAACCTAATTGTGCGAGGAGAATTTAAGGTTGTCACTAAAAGAAAAGGAATCGAATGGTACTTATGGTACATTGTTTGAAGAATGTATTATCTGGCGCATTAAATTGAGAAGAGAAAAAAAAAATGTGTTGATGATGTTAGTAAATATTAAGTTTATCTGTATTGGGATTAGCTAATGGTTGTACAAACTTTTAAAAAAAGCAACTGTACAATTTAAT
The DNA here is from genome assembly GCA_003991215.1 of Morbakka virulenta. Taxonomy (NCBI): domain Eukaryota; kingdom Metazoa; phylum Cnidaria; class Cubozoa; order Carybdeida; family Carukiidae; genus Morbakka; species Morbakka virulenta. The sequence continues at coordinate 515,655 of RDPX01000206.1, read as the reverse complement.
ACAATTCACTTAAACGATGTTCAACTTAGTCTAGCTTAAATATCAAACATTAATTGAGCAGTTACTAAAAGTCACTTAAACAGTTGCAATAGAGAATAGTCAGATAGATAGATATATATTTAGATAGATATATAGATAGATAGATAGATAGATATATATATATTTAGATAGATATATAGATAGATAGATAGATAGATAGATAGATAGATAGATGGATGGACGGATGGATGGATGGATGGATGGATGGTTGGATAGAGAGATGGATGGATGGAGGGTTGGATAGAGAGAGGAGAGAGTATATAATGTAAACATGAAAAGAAAATGATAAAAGGGAGGCTGAAAAAAGGAAAGAAAGGAAAAGAAGGAGAATAAGTGAGTAAATGTGATAACAATGTTTCAGTCCTCACTAAAGCAGCTTTTGGAATATAACTATACCTGTTTCAGCTCTTCTTCTTTTCGTAATAGGTTATCATTCAGAGTGTTTTCCAAATTTTGCTTTTTACGCTCGATCTAGTGGAGTACAAAAGAAAATCAAGAAGCTAATGACTGATACATTTCGTAAAAATAATACACATCTCGGTTCAAAAACACCTCGCATTTCTGCCTCACACAATTGTCTGTTGGTAAGACAGGTTTCTGATCCGATGGTTTTATATTGCGAGGTCATACGAAAAAGAGCAACTAACTTTAAAACAACACTTTGCTCTATCTTTTACTTGTTTCCTGTATTTTAAAGTGATTAAGACCAAAGAAAAAACCCAACAAACCATTAAAAAATGGCACAAATTAAATTTCTTAGCCACGCAGTTCACACCTCAGAATTTTTGTCAGCATTCCTAGCACTGCTAAATCACTGAAGTCGACTTGGTGATCAATATTACGTACGACTTTCTGTTTGGCGCCAAGCGAATAATAGTGGTGTACAAAATGACACACTGTCTGCAAAAGGTTGGGCTGATTACAGCTAATAAGGTTACTGGTGTCAGCAATTATGCGGTTAAACAAATATATACCCCTCAACCTGACATTTTTTTGCTATCAAAAAGTTGATAAAAAGCGGCTCAATGAGTCTTCCATACATGAAAATCAAATAGTAACAACTTCTAAACAAATAATGTATATTTAATTTCCAAATCAAATCAACATTTTTCACTGTTCAGAAACCTTTTAAATATTTTTTATTGCAAAAATAAGTCCCTCAAAAAACTGTAAAATATAACAAATTTCAAACGGTATAACAAAACCATACCCATTTAATATTACAATGACAACAATTTAGAACGTATTACTGGAGGCCACTTCCAGCTCGTTTTCCCCACCTTTCAAAATATGTCACATGAAAAAAATAATGGCTAATGGATATGTCGTAAGGGAAAATAGAACTGGAAAAATCCCATTTTTGTTCGTTGTAAAACCAAAGGTCAACCCATGAAGTATTTACTGACGTAACAGTCGCATTTTAAAAAGGATGATAGGCCTTGTGTTATAGTGCTACGGAACACTACATTATAACACGAAGTCGCTAATAAGGAAGATGGAGTAGGAATGACTTGTTCCATGAAAAAACAAAACATGGGCACAAACATCATAAAGAAGGAAAAAAGTGGGTAGGGTATGGAAATATAAAGGTACCTGTGTCCTCTTTTGAAATGCAGTTTTCATCTTAGCTTGAAGATCTATTATCTCATCATTCAACTTTTCCACCTGTGAAAAAGAATAAACACACATCAAAGTCGACAAAGAATTCAAAGAGAACATTAGTAAAGCTAAAGCATTTTTGTAATTACGAAGAGACGACCCTCCCACCAAAGTTGTTACTTTTTCACTGGTCTACTATTATACATTGTTTGATACGTCTAATATTAGCAGTAGGATAGTGTCCTGCTGTTTCACTTAGTGTCGTCCCCCCCCCCGACCACCACCACCACCACCACTAACCGCACAACCTAGACTTGGTTAGCTTGTAGCATTCTCTGGGCTTTGGAGCTTCTGAACTAACATTTAATACCTTCCGTTAGCATTCCGATGCTAACCGTAAACCAGAGTTATGCAACAGCTGTTGCAAGCCACCAATATAAGTAACTGCCTCTTTTTGGCAGAAAAAGACTTTTCTAAACTAGGCAAAAAATACTTTTCTTGACCAGCCAAAGAGAAATTACTCAATTTCTCTTTAATTACTTGACCTACTTTTTTATTTTTACCCTGAAAAATGTACGACTCGTATTATAAAGCCAAAAAATTACTGTTGGCTAGCAGGGAACCGAACTCGGCTTTATTGCTTAGACAACAATAGGCAACAATGCCAATTTTTACATCATCGACGCTATACCATTAATGCTTAATTATAACGGTGTCATTTAACGGTATTAAATTGATCTATGGATTATGTGTTGGATGAGTTTCTCTTTATTCTTCAACTAATTGAGCTACTTTTTAAAACCAATAACACAAAAATACCCCATTGCCATTGTCTACCTTAACGTCAAGTTTCATAAAAATGAAAGCAAGATTCTTGTTTTTACAGGGGTCATGAAGTGGTAAATAATATCTGACATAGAGACATAGAGCGCATGGCATCTATAATACACGAACGCAAATCTCTGGGGAAGGAATAAACAAAAACGGAAACAGACGAATAGGGGTGGGGTGTAAACGATTTGTTGCATGAACATACTCAAAAAACAGAGGGAAAGAAACAAGAGAAAAGATAAACAGTAGAGCAGCAAATGGGTAATTCATTCAGCAGCAGGCATAGAGAGCTCAACAAACGACGGATCACAACTCTCAAATAAAGAAAACATGTGAGAGGGCATCAAAGTGGTGGTTACGTGGTACAGCTTTGTGCTTAACAGTTATGCTGATGACGGCAGTAAGCCAAGCAACAGGAGAATTTCCCTTTGTAATAGCTATCCATGCATTACTTTTGGAAGGAAGAAAAATTTTGTGCGAAGGCAGAAGGTTATCAAAAGTATACACTTGCGTAGTTGTACAGGCTATGGTACAGAAGACCCTGTTTTGCATACACACTTCAAGGCAACCTACTGTAAAAGGGGCATTATCATTTTTTCGCACGTCAAGCCAGCACCCTTCTTAAACAAACCTACCTCCTTTTGATCTTCATATGTTAACTGTGACAGCAACTCGGTTCCAAGCTCATCGTGAAGAGACTTTGAGGACTCCTTCTCTCTTGCCAATTCCGGTTCCAAATTGGCAAGAACGCTTTGCTAAAAAATGATAGAAACATGTCAGTACCGAATTATTTCTTACTATTTTATGTCCACTGGGTACTATTCTTATCTGGGCAAGAGTACACAAAGGGTGTCAGCAAGGAAAGAAGAAATAATTTGAATTACTTAACGGCTCAGGCGTAACAAACGCCCCTTGCTCTCTTTCGATTCTTTGCACAATATTCATCATGATTCATAATTATCGTTTTCCTGGTGGTATTAGTATACCAGTGAAGTTTTATATTTAATCTGTCCGAGGGTAGCCTCCGAGCTGGCCGACTTCCACCGAAGTTTCCGCTGTAGGCTTGATATATGACGCTGCCTATAGATCGACAGCTGATATGTTATGGTATCTGAGACGTCTTTCTTTTATTGTCAATGATTGTTTTTTTAGCATTCAGGTCCTTTCGTATTTGCCCATTTTTTATTCTTTGCAGAGATGAAACACCATTTATTGCTCTTAAACAATTTATTTCGAATGAAATTAATTTTCTTCTATCGCAATATTAGCAGCATTAATAGTAGTAGTAGTAGTAGTAGTAGTAGTAGTAGTAGTAGTAGTAGTAGTAGTAGTAGTAGTAGNATTTAATCTGTCCGAGGGTAGCCTCCGAGCTGGCCGACTTCCACCGAAGTTTCCGCTGTAGGCTTGATATATGACGCTGCCTATAGATCGACAGCTGATATGTTATGGTATCTGAGACGTCTTTCTTTTATTGTCAATGATTGTTTTTTTAGCATTCAGGTCCTTTCGTATTTGCCCATTTTTTATTCTTTGCAGAGATGAAACACCATTTATTGCTCTTAAACAATTTATTTCGAATGAAATTAATTTTCTTCTATCGCAATATTAGCAGCATTAATAGTAGTAGTAGTAGTAGTAGTAGTAGTAGTAGTAGTAGTAGAAAGAGCAGTAATAGTTGTAGTAGTGGTAATTGCAGAGTTAGTAGCAGTACCAACAGTGGAAATACTAGTACTACTTACTACCTGTATTACTTTATGGTTGGGGTGTAATAAACGCAGGTTGCTCTCTCTCTCGATTTCCTACACACCATTCGTCACGATTCATCGTTTGTCGTTCTGCTGTTCCTATTTACAGAGCTGTGTCTTTCTTGATTTGATCCGTCCAACTTAACGGTGGCCTCCAAGTTAATTGGCTTTCGGTGAAGTATCCGTGGCAAGCTTGATAAATAGCACTGCTCAACGGTCGACGGTTGATAGGTTCAAAGTATCTTAGACGTGTTTCCTTTATTGGTTAATGATTGTTTTCTCAGCATTCGGATCCTTTCACATTTGTTGATATCTTATTCTTTACAGAGGTAAACAGCCTTATATTGCTCGCAGACATGATATTATCTTGCTCACGTGCACTCCATGTTTCTAATGCATACGTAGAATTGGTAGTGAAGGTACTTTTTATTGACGCGTTTTCAACCTTTTAGAAATAACTACAATCTTCAAAAGGGTAATATTAAGCTTTTTTCTCAACCCCTCCTTAAAAAACCCCGAAAACCCCAAACCCAAAGTAAAAAACATATTCTATAAAAATGGTCAGTACGTACCTCCAAGGAAAAAGTACGTACTCGAAAATGGCACATATTTGTAAGTGGATAAATCTACTTTGACGCCGGAGTTACCACGCACGCTTCGTTTCGATTATAAACTAACAGCAGAAAATATAACCTCCATACAACCCGGGGAAGTGCATGGTATACCTTCGACACATATAACTGAATTTTTTTTGCCAAGAAATTGGAACTGTTCCGAATGTTTAAGAATATGGCACATGGATTTTGAAACCCACTTCAGAGCCCTATTTAACTATCTAAGTTCTTTTAATCATAGGTATGAAAACAAAGTTTCGAAAATCATGGTTGAAAAATAAACATCGAAAATTTAATAAAAAGTTTATTGCGTATAAGAACTCTCGAATTCTTGACACATTGTATTTTGAGCTGCAGAGCTTTCACGTTTTGACAAGTGGTATCGGTTAAGGAGGCAGGTTTTACTTAATGTTTTGTGCGGTGAGTATTTTTGCAGGAAATACTAAAACATATAAATCTAAGTAACGGAAAATTAATCCAGGTAATAAAACAGTTCCAAGTATTTCCCAATACAACAGACTATTTTAAACTAGCTATTGCAATGAAGAATAAATACGTCTGGTTTCAAGAAAACTAGCTTGATACGTTACGTACATAATCAGAATCGTCGAGAGTCTTTCTTACTGTGGCCAAACAAATAACAAATAATTTCGTATAAGTTAACGCTGTGCTACTTTTTCCAGCTCTTACCCTCAGACTGTCTAACAATGTCCGATAATAAGAAAAATAACCACGTCAGATAACAAAATAAATAAGGTCAAACCATACTAGCTTTAATAAGGAAGGTAAGTACAAAGCAAGCATCTGTATGATAATATATATGTATACTTTGATGATAAAATAATTATATTTAAAGAAAAGGTAAATGCACACACACTCATACACACAGATAACCAATAGGTATATCCCCGAAGGAGTTCAATTAACGATTTATGATAAATCGCATTTGGATGCATATATTTGGCAATGACAGAATATTGATGAATTAATTAAATTAAAAACGTTTTATTCCGGTAAAATTGTGATTGATTATGACTGTTGGTTAATTTGTTCTGTGAGGAAGAAAAGTAACAGTTGGGCTATGAATAAACGATAATAAAAATTAGCATTAACTCAAAAATAGTATTGTTAGGAAAAGACCAAGATCGAAGATGCTACACTGTTGGAAAAGAACGGCTTTGTTTGAAGACTACAGTGGTAGCTACTTTGGGGGATAAACAGTTGACATTAAAAATTCGAATCATTCGAAAAAGTTGAAGTGAATTTTTATAACACACATCTTGACAGTATGTAATTAAATGTTTTACTAACTGTCACACATCAAAAGAAATAAAGTTGCTCTTACAACTAAAAGACACTTGCCTTTGGTTTCAGACTCTTCTCAAGGACATGCTTCTCATTTGTTAAATTGCGAATATCTGACTTTTGCTTGTCAAATGCCCCTCTAAAAGAAGAGAAAAACAAAAAACTATGTTTACTTGAAGCACCATTACCAATAACCAGATGTATAACAACCCCTGATATAGAAAGCAATTACGCAAAATATATAAAAAGGAGAGTCATGTCATGTGGCTACTGCAGTTGAATAGTAAACCAATTGTTGCGGGCCCGATTCTGAGGTCGATGATGAAACGAAGTATCTTCCACTGGTTGACATTACAATGCAGCTTTTGACAAGCAATTTCGTTCAGCTCCAAAGAAGTTTCTTACTTGCTTCCCAAGAAACATCAGAAACTGTAGCAGAGAACAAACAGGGGTATTAAGAAGAAGCTACTCTTCCAATAACCTCCTTCTATTTGTTGTGGTTATCAATTTGGAGGAATTTTTATGCCCGGGGGCTTACTAGGACACGCGCCTTCCTGTTTATTAAATTAAATAACTTAGCAGTATGAAAAAAATTTAATAACTTGGATTAATGCTTTCGAACAACCACGTTTAAGTATATCAAAGAAAACAATACACTATCAAATTGGAATTAAGTTTGCAGCTCGAGGAACTTATTGGGACTCCCGTAATAAATCTAATATCTTTCTAAACGACTCAACACCTGATACTACACAAGATAAACTCTGTATATGACAAGCTTCACAAAGTAATGACATAATTTTCACTGCCGCATAGTAATATGTGGTCCTATGACAGAATATCATCATCATAGTTTATTAATTCTTTAATATGTTTCCTGTTACTAAAAATACAAGTATGTATTACTTCGTCAAACCCCATAACTGGAAGGCAACTAATAGTACTCAAATAGTATCAACACTTACTTAAGCTGTTCTTTCTTTGTTTTAGATTTTTCCAAATCGTTCAGAGTTGCTGTAATTTGGCCATCGAGAGGTGACATCGTTAAGGAATGGTTTATATTTAGACAGTTGCTCCCAAGCCATGTTCGAAAGCCACAGCTAGAGATTGTGAACCTATACCTGTGACTGATTCATGAAGAAACTTATTAAACGTCATTGGGTACCCCGTCAAAGAAATATACAAGTAGACCACTAAGTTAACATAAAAGATTGCAGACGGAAATACCAGGATAACTATCACGTAAGGTAATGACTATTCTACTAATCTCTAACGAATGTTGTTTGAATCAAAGAGCAAAAGCAACTTACAGAGATGAAACACAGAACTTCAAAAATATTCTGCAGTAAAACAAATAAAAAATGCTATTCCAACTCAAATTATATCTTTAATACTATTAAACCCGGAAAAGAGATTTTCCCTGCCTATAGACGTTAACATCCAAAACCTTTTCATCTTTTCATATGGATCCCATCACTGCTGTTTCGGTCTGCGATAGATAAGTCATCATGAAAAGTCTAGCACGACCAAATCAAATACCCTGTTATACTTTGGACTCAGTGTTGTACAGACAAATCTCTTCAATTTTTAACACCATATCTTTATCAAATGGTGCTGTGATACTCTGCAATGGATTCAAAATGCAAAATATCATGCAATATTCACAAATCAATCAGTTAATACTTTGAAATTGTTCATGTTCAAGATCACTTCACGTTTCAGGTACAAGTTATTTTCACTACCAAACTGTGTATGGTCTAATGGGTGAAGAATATGTGTGAGAGGGTTAATGATCCAAACTCTATACTGTCTAAAAATAATAATTACACAAGTTATCTCCTTTAGTATTGGTTATGAAGTAATTACACTGGGAATAAACATTAGTGTTCGCGATGAACAATTTTCTATACGAAGTGGGATTTAAGCATATGCGGATTCCAGGTGACGGGTCCTCAAACTACAGTATGTAAATATGTAAATTTGTACTCAATATGTAGTATAAATTAGGCTTGCATAAATTGGCTTGAAAGAAATAGGCTCCCTCCTGTTGCACACTTTAAGTAACTTCACCTTGTTACCTTGAACTGTTAACTTGAATCCCACTTCTAGTGACACACGCGAAGGCTTGTTTCCGGGGGGTATTTTTAGGAAATGTTTACTTTTTAAATACTTTGGTTGAGGACATCATTTGCAACGAGAAAAAAAAGATTACAAAACATATGCCAACTCACTATCTCAAATATCGTTTTAAACGAGATATTACACCCCAAAAAATTATTTTAGCTTAAAATAGCCTTGACTATGGATAAAGAACTAACGAATAAGCCTCTTGAAAAGGATTGCAATGAACAGGTTTCAGCCGGCAGTTTTCGTTTATGAAACTGGAGTCAAATGCAATATAATCATCATAGCTAAGTTCCTTGTCTAAAACAGACATCACCGATCATAACTTTCAAATCCTCATAGAGTATCTCCCGTTTCTTTTAAAATTCTCGTTACTTAAAGTTCCGCTGGTTTTCCATCTGCTCAAGCGGTTCAAGTATTTTAACCTTGGTCTGCCTCTACCTCTTTTCCCCTAAATCGTTTACAATCATACTTCAAAATATGTCTTTTTCTGATTGTCGTGTCTTCGCTAAATCATTATTTAAATCCTCTTTATTGCTTATCTTTTTAGTCTAGAATATTCTTAACACTCAAGCAATATAATACCTACAATATAGTCATTTTGACAAGAACTCTCGATTATGCGGATAGACAATATGAGGTTAATGAAATAAATGCCATTAAATTGGCTGATATTTCGTCGTGGCATTTTAGTGGATTAAGGGAATTAAAAAAACAATAACAAACTAATGGTCAGAATAAGTGAAAGTTGAGAAAAGATTTGGAACAGTAATGCGGGAAAATGGCAATTATTTTTGCCTCAATATTTTCAAAACAAAAATATAAAAATAAGAAGGAAAACGTTTCATCCACAGAAATCATCAGGAGGAGGGGGCTCAAACGTTACTGTAATACAATATTCTTTATGTCAGTTACAGACAGTTTTTTAGAGGCAGAAAAGGATATTTTCACTCTCCTTTTTGAGTTCCTTAAGTTGTTTTTCCTGCCCATCTAACCTTTCCTGTAAAGTCCAAATAGTTTTTTGTTGTTCAAGTCTTGATTTCCTGGTGTCATAATAGCCACCGGTTAGGGCACCTCTTCTGCTAACTTGATCCCCTGTAACCAAATGGACCAAAAACGTGTTCATGATTAGACGTATTAAAAGGTTATGGTAACGCATGGGGCAAATGTAATAACTTTGTTCTTCCTTTACCTGGTTTATCCATGACACGGTCAGAACATAATCCACGTCCATGCAAAGACGTGTTCGTTGTCAAATTTTCCTCTTTACGCCTCAACTATTCACTTATTACTTCTATATCTATATAACTCCCAGCACTAACTCAACGGTAAGCCTTTTTTATTTAAAACAACGTATATAAAAAAACCCCATAAATCGCATTTTTATTTATTAAACAGAAGGAAAATGCCATAAGCTTGTGATGAAGATTTACTATTTCAGAGGTAATGAATTTTATTTTGGTTAGTATTTACTATGAGTTAAAATATTTATAGTTTTGGCGGTAGTTAGAGAACATTCCTTGACTCGTTGAGTGGTGTTCCTCAAAATGCTGGGTCCAATCACCGGGCCTAAACCACCGGAGAGTAAGTGCAGGACCGCAAGGAAACGATTTGGTTTAGTAATGTAGCCCCTACCACCGATAAATAGGAAATCTATGGCATTCTTTGTTAATATGTTAATACAAGGTACGAGGTACATATGCAATGTGTGCTTACTATTGAAAAGCTACTTTAATAATCTGCCTCTGCCTCTGCCCCTCTCTCTCTCTCTCTCTCTCTCTCTCTCTCTCTCTCTCTATATATATATATATATATATATATACACACACACACTAGCACAGCTTACAGTGTAGATACATACTATCTCACGGTACTCGTTTTTACGGTTGTTCTACATGTCGATATTAAACCCGTCCGTGGTACAAATAACCTCGGGTCCCTGTGCTACAGTGGATTACTGGTGCTAGCAGCACAAACAACTGAATAATTTTCAATAAAGCGCTGGTGTATTTAATGTCAAAACTAAAAAGAATATTTACCTTCTAGAGTAATACAATCCAGGTTTGCACTCTTGGAGTACTGTGAGGCTATTTCCATATTACGGCATATCAGCGTTTTAGCAAAAGCTAACTGCATTGCTGGTTTAAACATGTCGTTGTACTCGACTTTTGAGAGCATAGGAATGACATCCTAACAACAAAAATTAGTTATAGTAATTAACGTGTGCCAGTTTACATATCTACCCGAGGGCCTGCATCCCCCCAACATCCTTCCGGTTATAGGCTGTATCAAATGGTACTGACCATTATTGATTCTTGCACAAAGCAAAGTTCACCAAGAAGTCTATTCCATATGCCCTCCTGCATAAGTTGTATGTAAAAACTGACGAAAAATAATATCTGGAAATCGGTTTTTGATAAACAGATTTTCCGATTTACCCTGCAGTTAACTCTTCTGCCAACTTTTAAAAGAAAAAGTACAGTTAATCCAAACTACAAATTTTACCGGCTTTTAGTACTGAGAGAAAATTTTGGAGAGAGCTGTGTTTTAATTACCATTAACAATAGCAACGAGGCATAATTAATTGAGAAGAAAGTAGTTTACTAACAACATCGCACCTCTCGATAATTATGTAGTAAAAGGTTGAGAAGCACAAAAATACCAAGATCCGCCGCTCTTGTACTGGCAAGATAAAATGCCTCTGCTGGTAGTTTGTATGCCAGACCACGCAAATGAGAGGTAAAATACCCCTGCCATTCCGTTTACCTCAGGGCTGGCTGCTTAGGCTCTCCACATAAAGTAGAAAAATGGGGGGCGGGGCGGGGGCGTTTTCTGTTAGTTTTCAACCTTATGGTTTGAAATACAGCAAGGAGGTGTGGCAAAATAGGAACTGCCCCAGTAAGTACACGGAAAAACATGCATGATGATCATCTTCTTTCTCGAGGCTATTAAATTAAGACTCGAACTGTTAATGAAAAAGATATAAACTACGAATGGAAAACTTATGCATTCCCCTGTGGTATCAGTCTGGCAAATGGTAAAAATGGTTATATTGACGATTTATCACAAAAGTCCATTTTAGGATAAAGGTTTATCTAAAAAGTTGGCTAAAGTAAGCCCAAGGGTTTAATGGAAAGGTATTAGCCGTCTTTTTGTTTATTGATCATATTCTCAGTGTTCAACCTGAGCTTTTAAGGTTCAGAATGAAATATGGCAAATCAAATGCAAGTTACTTGGTTGGTGGGTACTTGGTTGCTGAAAACCTGGGATTTGATGGTTTCATCGCAGCTTCTTGTCACAACCCTGTCAAAGCATGGCTCTCTAACAACTTTGCCTAAATAATGAAGGGAGTATTTTGGGATACATTCTGGGCTATTACTGACAGCAAATTTTCAAAGATAGTAGAACAAAGCACTGGCGTTAAACAAAAGTTGCTAGTTTCCCCCCATTATTTTTCGCAATAACTGGTGCATTTTTGCTTTGCATCGCCTTAAGGAACATCAATCTATCATTCAGCAACAAAGTACCTTTCATAGGCATATAATCGTATGCATCTGTTTAAGCTTGTGGGTGACAGAGAAAAAAGTAGCTGGGCTGTTTGTTTCAAGTTGTAACACCTACCGAAAAAATGTACTATAAACAGCGTACATCTTCAGGATATGTAGTTACATCCCAGCCACAAATGCTTGAGACTGAGTCAATATCAAAAAATTTAATATGTATTAGTTGTTCGTCCAACACATGCTAGCATGTAAAATGGACGTTAAACCGAATATGATGATGATGATGATGATGATGATGATGATGATGTTCACATTCCGTCAATGCCTGAAACTTTCAACAACTGAAATCTGACCTTTTAATCTGGGATCAACAAGAGTTGGGGCAAAGGAGGCAAAAATTGATTACCATCCAATTACAAAAGAAATTGAACTGTTCCTCTATGTGTTCAGAGGCGGCATATACAAACTGTAATAGCTTTTGAGAAAAAATCCGTTCCTTCTGGCGCTTTGTACTCATTTAGGGCAATTAACTCTACAATGCTACCTTAAAGTTTTTAAAAGCACTTGAAAAATTACAATTAGTTCACTTAAGGAGGCAAAAANATGATGATGATGATGATGATGATGATGATGATGATGATGATGATGATGATGATGATGATGATGATGATGATGTTCACATTCCGTCAATGCCTGAAACTTTCAACAACTGAAATCTGACCTTTTAATCTGGGATCAACAAGAGTTGGGGCAAAGGAGGCAAAAATTGATTACCATCCAATTACAAAAGAAATTGAACTGTTCCTCTATGTGTTCAGAGGCGGCATATACAAACTGTAATAGCTTTTGAGAAAAAATCCGTTCCTTCTGGCGCTTTGTACTCATTTAGGGCAATTAACTCTACAATGCTACCTTAAAGTTTTTAAAAGCACTTGAAAAATTACAATTAGTTCACTTAAGGAGGCAAAAATTGATTACCATCCAATTACAAAAGAAATTGAACTGTTCCTCTATGTGTTCAGAGGCGGCATATACAAACTGTAATAGCTTTTGAGAAAAAATCCGTTCCTTCTGGCGCTTTGTACTCATTTAGGGCAATTAACTCTACAATGCTACCTTAAAAGTTTTTAAAAGCACTTGTAAAATTCCTTTTAAAATTAAGGCTTTCTTATGTCTTACTGAGAGCAAAACATTACTTTACCTGGGACTGCGGATAGGGTATGTCGGTAAAAACGAGTCGATTAAGTGGCATAAACATCACCTCTCCTGGCAGTTTCATTTTATTCAAAATCTGAAGCACCAGGGTTCCTGTCTTATCAGAGTCCACAATAATATTGAAAAGCCTAAAAAGATGAGTTAAAAAAATCTTTAACATTGAATACTGGACTAACTTGAAAAACAGTAAGATCTTTGTGCCATTAAACAAGGTATTAGTATTTACAAGAAAAATACAACACTGTAAATAAAAACAAAACAAACTAAGACCAGGTTGATGAAAAAGACCACCCATTTCAAGACAAATTTTCTTGACCTTTTTCTTATATCCCTGACGTGAATTTCTGATTCCGTTGATTGAACCCACGATCTTTTAAAGCAGCTTTGTCACTATTTGACCTTGACTGGAAAAACTAGCCAACCACTCGACGATTACTAAAGTAAAATGGCTTAAAACTCAATTTAGTATTGTCACAAACAAATAAAGGAAGCAAAAAATGAACTCTGTGTATGCTATAACGAAACATTAAAATGTGAGTAAAAAAAAAGACAAAAACAACAAATAGCCTCCCCAAAATAAATGCAAAGAACAAAAAAAGGAGGACTGTTACGACTTACGATCCTAAAGTTTTACATGATTTGACGAAGAGACAAGGCAAACGTAAAAAGAAATCTGATTACGAGTACTGGAATAAATTACAAAAAATAAACAGTTAACGTTGCTTCGACCAAACTTGGACTCAGCTAGCGCATATGACTTTACAGTCCTTTGTCTCATCGTGTAAGGCAATGGAATTTCTTCTTCAATCAGGTCAATTTTGTAAATTAATCTTCCACTTGACTGCAACCCACCCACCCCGACCACATTTGTTATGCATTCCATTAAAGTTCCATTAAAATTCTTTCTTGTCTTTCTTGTTACATGAGTGGTTTTCCAATTATTATTTGTCTGAATAGCAGGTACAACACGCATTTCAGTAAATGTTTTAAAAAGATCAAGATCAGAAATGAAAGCGTTTCCTAAATAAAGATCCAACCCTCAAATGCACACCAAGTAGTGGGGTCCATTAATGACGTGGCGTTTTTACTTGGATGGAGTAATCGCTTTAAGGATTTCGTTTTTTCGTACAATAACATTAAAATGTACATTTTATGCATAAGGTCTATAGTTGGATTCGCACTTACTTACCAGTAGATGATGGAATAGTAAAGGGCGACTAAAAAGCAGTAAAGTTTAATAAATATGGGGCACCTGCGGTTCCGATTTGAAAACTACTACCATCAGGGCAGTTAAAAAAATTACAGTATTTGGGGGCTATTCAATTACAATAAAACCCAATTACAAAACAAAGTACAACAGATACTACGAACTTCGACTTGCCCGATGCCAATAACCAGGTTCTCTTGATACCTTATAGTCAACAAAGACCTGCACTGGGTACTCGTCGTCCAGTTCTGTTCCACTTACGTATCAAGACTTACTTGAATTTTAAGAGATCATAAAGCCTTTAACCACTGACCTCCAAGGAGCTGAGATTTATTTGACCAATATTTTGCATAGTAGGCCTACTGCAGCCACTCAATTTAGGAGCTCCCTCAGACCTTTGCAACGTTGATATGGACTTCGTTTCCATGCGGAACATTCTTTCTATCATCAAACTTGTATTTTTAGGGGGGCGGGGGAGGGGCAGAAGTCATGCTCAGGAGAAATTACGGAGCCAAAAGTTGATGCTGTTTTCAACATGCCATAACAAGCTGATGTTTCAAGTTTCAGATCAGCGGGTTTCATTTAGGTTTTCGAGAATATTGGAATATTCTTGATTTATCAAGGGTGGCAGTGTCACTGCACCATCCCGCCAAACAGGGTGCTACTTGAGCCTAGTGTACAGCTGACAAGAGTGCTTTCCGAGATTCAAGAGGTCTGTCTACACATATTGTTTTTGTATACTTCGATCCGGTACTTTCCTTTGGAGTTTCCTCTGATGCCTTAAGTATTGGAATTGGGACAATTTTTTTCATCTTTTTTCTGATGAAAGTCAAAGGCTAATTTCTAACATTTAAAAATGCTGAATATCACACATCGCAACTACAACTAAATTCAAAAGGAAGCTTTGGCGAATGTCTTCGTCTTCGCAACTTTCATTAATGGCTATATGATTAACATTTTACACTTGTGATAAATCACAAGCCATCAGGGCGATTGTGGATTATGCAAGTGACTTCTTTAACTGGGTGCAAACTGCCTGTACACACCAGCATTATGGCTAAAACAGTTCTGTAAGTATTGGTAATACTGTATTGCCAATACAGATTTTAAGATACATGCACTGTAGGAACACAACATGGTCAAAATGCAGTTTTTTGCTTTAATGCAACTAAATTAATTAGTTCACTTAATGGTCTCGTACGCAAAAATGTACGCATAATGTAATTTGAAATTAATAACAAACTGGCGAGCTCATCTAATTTATCTCATATATAACGAGTTTTAAAACTCCCAAAGTCGACCAACGGGAGACTTTTCATTCATAACTTGCTGAAACTCGGTCGTTGGTCTTGTAAATTTCGACTTAAAGGAAATCAATATTTTCATCAAAGGATGGAAAAGGATATTTTGCAGTGATCGTAAAAATTAGCTATTCAGCATCAGGTATTTGGATCAGCGTAGGTACGTTCGATAAACAACAGATATTGCAAGTAAATAATATTTCTTAAAAGAATAATTTGGAAAGCCTTCAATAGCAGTGTTGTTTTACTCGCTTGTATCAATGTTTCTTTTCAACCGGCTTTTCACTTCATTAACCATCATTACAACTTAATCACAAATTAAATTATCATTCCGCTTATTATTGGCCCCAGAATGTGAACACTACTTTAGTAAAAATATGCGGCAGAAAAAGAGATNGTGATCGTAAAAATTAGCTATTCAGCATCAGGTATTTGGATCAGCGTAGGTACGTTCGATAAACAACAGATATTGCAAGTAAATAATATTTCTTAAAAGAATAATTTGGAAAGCCTTCAATAGCAGTGTTGTTTTACTCGCTTGTATCAATGTTTCTTTTCAACCGGCTTTTCACTTCATTAACCATCATTACAACTTAATCACAAATTAAATTATCATTCCGCTTATTATTGGCCCCAGAATGTGAACACTACTTTAGTAAAAATATGCGGCAGAAAAAGAGATTAAAAGTGAATGTTTCAATGAAAACCAAGACAATGGCAGAATGATCTACGAAAAATAACACTTACTTGTTGCCAGCAGTTACTTCGATGGCCGTAAAAAACTTGCTATCGCATGTGAAATTCTCTATTAATGGACCATAAACCCCCTTCACTCCTTTTTCTTGAACAATTCTTTTAACGCTCTCAATACCATTTGCAACAGCCTAAAGTAATCGAAAAACAACAGCCAATCAATCATTTGTTCCAGGAACACACTTCCCACTTACAAACAGTTAAAGTCACGATCTTTAAACGAGGATATAAATGAGATAAAGACAAGCAGCACTTTCAGCTCTCTTGCTGTTTACTTAATTCTAAATATACCTTGTACAAAATGTTGTGTAAATATCTTAAATACAAGGTCAATTCGTGCCAACTAGACGAAAAAATCCACCAAACATTTACAAGATCTGTAGACAGCAGTTAAAAAACAATCAGGCAAGAAGAAAAGAAATTGTGAAGCAAACAGCCAACTACAGGCATCGTAGGGTTCAAATGAGAGAAAACCTAGGAGAAGTTCTGTAGATCAATAGGTTAGCAGAGTCCTTCACGAAGTTCTCTAAAGCAAAGGACAATTGTGAACAATTCACATGACCATATACAAAAAAATGATAAACAAGAGTTACCTTAACAGAAGACATGTCATTAAAAAGTGATATCCTTAGACCTGGATAAAAATTGTCGAGGTCTTAAGGCATTTATGGGGTTGGGAGTAAAGACATTTGCTGGAAAATGAACATGTAAAAGGGGCGGAGAGAATGGAAAGAATGTGAAGTCAATCTGAATCAAATTAAGTAAAGACAAAATTCTACAATTTGTATCGACAAGGTGCGGATCGTGTGTTCGTCTCGTGTAAGTCATCCCTATTTTTGTCTTTAACAGCTTATCTTGTTTAGCTCAGAACGTAGAATTTTTTAACTTTCCACAATAACAATTGTAAGATTTTTAATATTTTCCAATCACCTAGTCATTTGTTTTATCTTGCCTTAACAATTAGAAGTTCAAGGTGGCCTGAAATTTCTTCAATATGGTACAAATGAAATTTCGTCACAATAGAATGACTAGGGATACACAAGATTATACCATTATGGTATAGCCAATGGCATGGGATGAGAAGAGGAAGAAGATGCAATTTTCACCAAATTTGATGAAAAAGACAAAAAACGTTCCCTTACTTCCAAAAACAGCTAATGCAATAGTTGCAAAGTAACCACATTCTCCTTACCAGCATTAACATTTTCAATTACTGATTAATAATGCTTGATTTTAACTGCTGTAATAAACTAATGGGCAGCTATACCCTTTACAAGGCTACTTAAAACCTTAAAACCAAGCCACAAACACCCACAGCCACAAAAACAATATTCAGATTTAAATTCTGTGGAAACAAAATCTTCTTAAATTTGAAGGCGAGATCACTGCATATCCAACCCCTGCTGGCGTGCTAGAAAAATATTCAGTCTTCCACAGTTTACTGTTTAAAGGGCGAGCATACTCCTGTAATAGAAGAGAATACTAATGTATACAAATTATGAAACTTTTCCAGGAAAGTTTAAAGTACGGAGCAGGTGGAAGTAAAACACAATAGTTAATTACCCTGCTCATTGTTTGCCGGAGGTTTCGTTCCGCCCTGTTGAGGTCTTCTCGAGTGCTCATGATTGTCTGCTCAAGGGCATTCTCCTGCCGCCAAAGATCTCTGCATTAATAAAAGGAACAAATATTACCGAAACTTTTACTGAAAAGTACCTGTTAAAACGGCATCAAAGTTATATAGCCAAAATAAACCCTTGCCAAGTCAACTCTTGGGGCTAAAAGACACATGTTTAGGCAGTTAGAAAAGCAAAATATCTGACTATAGTTGGCAGTTGAGTACAGAGTAGTATGGAAAAAATGTAAATGGAGATGAAATACATACCATATTAGCTAGATACGGCGCTTAAGATGGAGTGCGGTGTCTGGGCAGACTGTCGGTGATTGAGACCTTCCACAGATTTATTTCCCTCAACCTCCCCAAAGTTTGATCCTACCTGAATAAGGGTCTAAACTATCCATTTTTGTTTTAACTCCTCCCCGCACACACACATCAACAGCATTTAACACCATTGAAATACGGAATCCAACGATTAAAAATAGCATCATCGCTGCTACGGCACTTAGAATTCTTCTACATGACTAGAATCATACAGAGTTTATTAATTGTGTGATGTGAGCACATCAGTTGAACGTACCTTAAGTAAATTTACAAAATACATTTCATAAAACTTACTTCCTTTTGTTTTGTAATTCGTCACGCAGCTGATTAATTTCTGCAAAGTCTTTTGATGCTTTCTCCATCTGAGCTTTTCTTTCATCCAGATTATCATTTCTCTCCTGAAAAATCAGCGAGTTATATAAACATATTCTCGTGCTACATTTCAATATATATTCATATACAGGCTTTTCATTAACAAAGTAAGAACACCGTAAAATATAATTTCCAATATGTATATATATAGGTATACTCAATCTGCAGACAGTACTGTTTCGCCCTTTGTGGGCTCGTCAGTGCAGCACAGAGCTTCTGAGAAATAACTCTCTGGCCATGTTGCCGGAGCAAACACAGGTTAAGGAGTTATTGTGGGATCCTGCCAGAGTGTTCAAACTACGCATGCGCAGTGAGCATTGCATTACGCTAACGACAGGTTCCCATCTCAGATAGAGTGCTCAACCAAACTTTCGTAAGGGAGCGTTATATATAGGTATATAAAGTTATATATAAAACGCTTGTACTTATAATAGACTGCTCAATATGTTCAAAAACAGATCTGAATGAGAATTAAACCTAAAAAGATACCTGCATTNAATATAATATAATATAATATAATATAATATAATATAATATAATATAATATAATATAATATAATATAATATAATATAATATAATATAATATAATATAATATAATATAATATAATATAATATAATATAATATAATATAATATAATATAATATAATATAATATAATATAATATAATATAATATAATATAATATAATATAATATAATATAATATAATATAATATAATATAATATAATATAATATAATATAATATAATATAATATAATATAATATAATATAATATAATATAATATAATATAATATAATATAATATAATATAATATAATATAATATAATATAATATAATATAATATAATATAATATAATATAATATAATATAATATAATATAATATAATATAATATAATATAATATAATATAATATAATATAATATAATATAATATAATATAATATAATATAATATAATATAATATAATATAATATAATATAATATAATATAATATAATATAATATAATATAATATAATATAATATAATATAATATAATATAATATAATATAATATAATATAATATAATATAATATAATATAATATAATATAATATAATATAATATAATATAATATAATATAATATAATATAATATAATATAATATAATATAATATAATATAATATAATATAATATAATATAATATAATATAATATAATATAATATAATATAATATAATATAATATAATATAATATAATATAATATAATATAATATAATATAATATAATATAATATAATATAATATAATATAATATAATATAATATAATATAATATAATATAATATAATATAATATAATATAATATAATATAATATAATATAATATAATATAATATAATATAATATAATATAATATAATATAATATAATATAATATAATATAATATAATATAATATAATATAATATAATATAATATAATATAATATAATATAATATAATATAATATAATATAATATAATATAATATAATATAATATAATATAATATAATATAATATAATATAATATAATATAATATAATATAATATAATATAATATAATATAATATAATATAATATAATATAATATAATATAATATAATATAATATAATATAATATAATATAATATAATATAATATAATATAATATAATATAATATAATATAATATAATATAATATAATATAATATAATATAATATAATATAATATAATATAATATAATATAATATAATATAATATAATATAATATAATATAATATAATATAATATAATATAATATAATATAATATAATATAATATAATATAATATAATATAATATAATATAATATAATATAATATAATATAATATAATATAATATAATATAATATAATATAATATAATATAATATAATATAATATAATATAATATAATATAATATAATATAATATAATATAATATAATATAATATAATATAATATAATATAATATAATATAATATAATATAATATAATATAATATAATATAATATAATATAATATAATATAATATAATATAATATAATATAATATAATATAATATAATATAATATAATATAATATAATATAATATAATATAATATAATATAATATAATATAATATAATATAATATAATATAATATAATATAATATAATATAATATAATATAATATAATATAATATAATATAATATAATATAATATAATATAATATAATATAATATAATATAATATAATATAATATAATATAATATAATATAATATAATATAATATAATATAATATAATATAATATAATATAATATAATATAATATAATATAATATAATATAATATAATATAATATAATATAATATAATATAATATAATATAATATAATATAATATAATATAATATAATATAATATAATATAATATAATATAATATAATATAATAAAATATAATATAATATAATATAATATAATATAATATAATATAATATAATATAATATAATATAATATAATATATAATATTAGTATTAATATTTTACATAGTATAAATCAAAGAAAACCTTGATGAGATGAGACTTGATGGCTAACTATTTCTACAAAAACGCAACAAACAGAAGTCTAAACCACAATATGACTTAGGTATTATGACCAACAGCATCACAGCTGCAATAGGACTGATGAAAGAGTCCAGTTTTACAAAAAAGAGTAAGTGGCTTTATCATAAATCAGAATATCTTGGAATGAATGTGGAGGTGAAAACAAACTCGCTCTGTTAATAGTTTTTAACCAGAAAAGAGTTTCTGGAAGAAACTCTTCACGAAAGCTACTGAAAGTCTTTCTCAACAGTGCTTAACCTTGTAAGAACGTTGGAATGTGCAGGTACAAGTGGCAACTATTAAATTCAAAATTGCAAGTAAAGTATTGGAAAGCAACAAAAAAAACCCAATACATAAATCACATCTGGTAATTTTTTTATTGTCGTCTCGGGTGTACACTTTGCATTGAGTTTTTAATTCCAACCATTCATCCACAAATCTTACCGCACCATGCCTGGCAATAAATACGTGTTTAAATCAATTAAAAACAAGATACGCTTTGTAGAGGATAAAAGAGTACTTTGTAACGTAAGCTGGTAAGGTAATTTGCTTTTCAAATTCAGAGGAAAATATCTTTATCCTGTGAAGTTTGGTATACAGCAAGGGCCAATTTTTGGCTACTTTTACAGGATTTCAAAAACCAAGATAATAAATATTTCTGCCCGATAAACCATCTGGTTAACTATTACTTGAAACAATTGATAAAATCATATCAGTCTGAGTGGTTAATGATGTGACGTTATCAATTTCAAACTGCAAACAACTTCAAGAGTTTGACTATATATTAAAGGAAAAAGGCCAGCTCACGAAATAGTCCATGTAACCATCCTTTTTTCGCGGGTTAAGGTTTCCATTAAATTGATAAAGTCACATCATTAAAAAACGGGGCACAAGGGTAGCACATTCTTGATCATTCTGAAACAACAATCTACTTGTATACATGCTGGGGGCTAAATTCGAGCAATTTTATTACATTTATTAATTTAACAGAGACACCATCTGGACGTGGTGTTGAACCAGTATCAACACAGTTCTGAGTTTCAGTAATAGTTTTACGTATTTAGTTTCAATAACTGCACCTTGAATAGTATTGGTGAACTGCCATATAATGCAGAAGGAACACCAGGCTAAAACCCTGCTTTTTTCCTCTGTTTTCTAAAGGTAACAGACGTTTGTTCAGAAATCGTGGGTTGCGAAAGAACTGGCTTAAAAACGGATTTTCTGAATGGGTCATAAAATTCAACAACTTAATACAGCACATGGTCGAGGATGTCAAAAATTAGTATAAAAACAATTGCTTGATAACAAGGAAGCATTTGTGCTTATGGTAAGTGAAAATTGTACTTTTCAGTAGATGAATGTGTCACCGAATTGACCAATGGTACGTTAATTAATTGGTATTTTAATAGTTATAGAAAAGCAAACATTCGAACTTTTTACAAATCTAAGGGGTGCATTATTATTATTACTATTATTATTATTATTATTACTATTATCGAGTGGTTACACACCATCTAGTGATGGATGGGTGAAAAACCCACATTCAGCGCCCAACAACAAGCCAGGAAAGTTGAATGCAGGCACATGTACTGTAGCCACAAGAGTGAGATAAAATAACCAAATAAAAATGGAAACATCACTTCAACCTTGCAAGTGAGGAAAGGCACATTGCTCAAGCGGTTGTTGTTACTATTATTATTACTATTATTATTATTACTATTGTTATTATTATTATTATTATTAGTAGTAGTAGTAGTAGTAGTAGTAGTAGTATTGTTAAATTAATGTTTATAAGGATACAATACATATATGCAAAATATACATAAAAACACATCAGTATTTTACATACACTGTAAAAACTGCTATCAATGTGGTTTTGTTTTGACACATTAGTAAACAAAAAGGAAAATGGAAAAACTTAATGAGAATAGGAAGCTAAAAACTGCTTTAGGGCTGATCTAAGACTATTAGCACATGGTAAGACACTGAAAATGCTGAAAAATGAGCCTAAATTGAAATACGGAAATTTAGAGGAACTAATCAGTAAAATCTAAAAACCTAAAAATTCAAAGATGCTATTTGAAATAATTTTATTTAAAAATCATGCCTAATTTCTTAGTAAAATTTTTATAATCTTCCTCTTTATGTATTTCTAACGGAAGATCGTTGTAAAGTCGACAACCTTGGTAACAGAGCGATTGACCTATTTCAAGTTTTATCTTAGGAATTTTTATAGAAAAGTTATTATTTCTTGTAACTCGAGCGTGCGTGTTAACTTGAAAGTAGTTGCTGAACGGGCTACAGACGTTTCCAGTAATACATTTACGGACAGTGCTGCAGGCTTGCTTTTTTATTCTTCCATACGTCTAGGTCACTCGTTTTCATGAATTTTTGCCATATATCAGCTCAGATGCACGATAGTCGATTGAGGCTAGGTTCGCCTTCTGTGTATCGTTGAGTCGTATCTTCACGATGCAGCAGTATGTTATAAGTGGGAGGATCATAGAGTTAAAAATCTCCTCGGCCACATGAGATGTCAAGAGCGGTCGGATTTTTGCGAGGAGTCGTAATTGCCCACCAGCTTTTCGTAATCTCTTTTCGAAATCTCCTTGAAGATTCATTGCAGCATCAAGGGTATTTCCAAGGTATTCGTACTTTGTTGTTCGGTTGATGGAAACGTTTTTAAATAAGATCTCTAGCGGTTTCTCCGTTTTCGAAATTCAAGAACGATGACATGACTTGGTAGTGATCTCGGGGTCGGTTTCACCACCGTCCCGGTTCTCTGTCAGACAGGTATTTACTTAGTTATTTCGTGGATAAACAGTACGATTCAGTAAATATTTGATTCGGCAATTTAATCTTTTATATCCTCCAACATTCATTGGATTAACAATATCAACAAAGATATTGGAGCTTCTTCGACAATTATTATTACGAATATTTATTTATAGGATAGCCAATTCAAAAAATAATATATACAAATATATACAGTATATACAAGTTCTGTTCTTCCATTTGGTCGTACGAAGAGTATTTTCATATAAATATTATGTAAGTATAACTACATACTTACCCTGTGTTCTTTTGTTGCAATACTAGCATCCACCACCTTCAGCTCCTAGACAACAAAACAAAAATACAAGAAATTCATGTATAATTTGTAAATCATGTTTGTTTACCGTAGATAAGTCGACCAGCTAGTTTTGTTTCTTAATGAGTCAACAGCTATTTGTAACATATTTAAGGAACCTTATTCTATTCTGACAAAATTTTCTTCCGAAAAAGGCGGCTTTAGAAATATACTTTTGCTAAGTTTTTGCGAATCCACTTCTACCCCGCTCATTAACGTTTTTATGTTTTACTGATCCCAGAACTTATTTGCAACTCTGATTTATTATTTTGAAGGATCACATAACCTCGAATAACAACAATTTTTTTTCATTAGTATGAGCCATACAATGCACAATGCCACTAAATGTACGTAACTGTGAAGAAATAACAGATGAAAATGAAATAACAAAGAGGAAAGAAGGCTGATCCAAAGGAAAGAGAAAAAAACTAAATCATAGAAAAATTTATTACAATAAGGGGCAAATGCATGAACATAAAGGCTTTGGGAGAAACGAATCACAAGAGATGCAACAAACTGAGGTGGTATCAACGAGGAAAGCTCATCAGAAAAAATTTTAATAATATCTATAAAAAGATTAAGACAAACCACTTTCCGTCTATGAAACAAAGGTTGAGGAGTAGCAGCAGGATTTGGGCGTATCAAGTTACAAGCACGTCTCCTAACTCGATCAAGAACATTAAGGTGGGGTGGCGCTGTACCTGTCCAGCCATGGCAACAGTACTCAAGGCAGGGAGGAATTGTAGGTTTGTGGCGATACAAGAAAGCCATGGGTAAGGTATTCTCTAGCATGATACAAAGAACCTCCCTTTTCAGAAGCGGACGTGCCACTAGAGTAAATACAGGAACCTTAAGAGAGATCTGGAGAAAATGTCCAACCAAGCATCCTCAATGATGAACATTCCTTAAAAGGAGAAGCAACCTCACCAGGGTTAACATAAAAATGACATTCCATGAATATTGGAAAGAAATAAGGGCTCACCTTTACACTGGATGACATACGACATCAGTTTCGTTTTAGCTGAATTGAAAAAAACAGACCACTTCCATTCCCATTCTCGAACACCCTGAAGGTCAGATTTAAAAACTTACGCAAGTTGAAATTTTTGGAGTTGTCTTGTGGTCAATGTTAGTGTAGAGGGTAGTGTAATCAGCAAAGATGCTGATAAACTGAAGCAAATTACCAGATCATAGGTGTAAAGAAGGAAAAGAGTTGGAACAAGAGTTGAAGCTTGAGGAATATTAGCTTTAATGGAGTACTCATCAGATGTAATGTCATTCAATGTGGCACACATTTTATGATCTGAAAGGACTGAAGGAAAAAAAACCCTTTCATAAATACCATAACCAGAAAGCTTATGAATCTGGCCAGGATATCACACTTTATCAAATTGCCTTGGAAATATCAAGCGTCATAGCTAGCCCTCCACCGATAAATATGTTTCGTGATTACAGTTACAAAGGTCACAAGTAGAGCGAGATCCTCTAAACACGTACTGCACATCAACAAAGAGACCTAGGTTCTGGAAAAATTCCATCTCTGGATTATGGATAAGTCGTTCAAAGACCTTACAAATGACAGATTGAAGACTAACAGGTCGATATTTGCGAGAATCAGAAGATTGACAGAAAATAGTAAATGCATGGTTCAAACGTCTCATTTGTTAATATGCATAAGATTATGGTATGATAAGATGTTTAGAACAATACCCATTTACAAATTACCGCTAGACATTGATTAAACTCTCAAAGGTTTTTTAAACCTCTGGCAATTGCCTCCCCCTACCACACTCCTGATTTACTTAGCAGGTACGAATACACAGCTTTTGGTACATCCCCCGCTTCGCGCCGCCAGTCACGGTTTCCAGAGGTATTCAGAGTATATCAACGTAGGTAAAAATAATATGGTCGTTTTATTCGAAAATATTTTGGTTAATTTCATCATTTCCACTAATGTCTACTTTTTCTTCCAGTTTGAGTCACAGTGAAAAAAAAGTAGTACTCTGCTACATTCTGCTTAACATAGATCTTTTTCAAGCGTTTTAAAAAATGCAACCGGCATTAGGTACATCACATGCACGAGTCGAAGGCAGCCTGATTTATGTGCAACTCATTTCTACTGTGCATGGAATAAGAACACAAGATCTACAAGCCTTGTCCAGAGATTGCAAGTGTTGGAGCCCTCTTGCTAGCAGACGTCCTACCCCGGACAGGAGAAACTAAGGTCTCAGGTAAGGAATTTCTATCCAGTCAATTTAAATAGGGGTGAAGTAAAAATATATATGGTCTTTTCATCAGCTTCACTCCACACAGACCTAATTATTACTAAAAGCAGTAGAATAAAATGAAAACGAAGAGCAATTCACTCAAGAGGTTTAGCCAGAAGGTGGTGATCTACTTTAAAAGTCAATGTCATATTTAACAAAATACTAAAAAAGTAGAAAACAGAAGCAGGCGATTTTTACATACCTTTTTTATCCATCTGTCCCGTTCTTCTTTTGTTTTGAATTCTGTATTGCGACCTTGTTTTGCATAAAGATCTGAGCGGCGTTGTTCACATGCTTTTAACCTTTATAAAGATAAAAAAAAGTAGTCACGGTAAATCAGAATACTTATTTAAGCTATTTGTAGTTATATCAGGCATTTAACCTTGAATTCAAAAATTTCCGGGGGGGAGGGGTGGGTCGGACGTACGTTTTTTTGAGACACTACAATTTTCTAATAATTTAAAGTCTATACTTTGCCGCCAAAACTAAATGCAAATAAAAATGCTAATCTTAAATTTTTAGCCAGATTTTTTTCATGTATATCTGCTTTTATTTTTAATTTTATTACATTTGAATGCACAAATAGGGCTCGGTTTAAAAGTATAAAACTTTACAATTAGACTAAAAATCCTGCATAAAAACCCTTTGAAGAAATACATAAAAACGCCACCACTAAAAAGATTTAAAATATGTACAGCCCCCTTTTCTTCTACATTCATGTACAACCCCCTTTTCTTCTACATCCATGTACAACCCCTTTTCTTCTACATCCATGTACAACCCCCTTTTCTTCTACATCCTTGTACATTAACTAGCAATACTAACTTTATCTCCTCGGTAGTGAGTCTGGAATGTATCAATTTCGTTTAGCATAAAATATACACAGCTACTTCTTCTATTACTGCGAACAGTTATCTTTACCAACTTTTTTGCAAAACGTTACTAGCTTACCTTGCTTGGCATGTTTCTTCGATTTCTCTTTGATTTGTATATTC
Source organism: Morbakka virulenta (assembly GCA_003991215.1). Taxonomy (NCBI): domain Eukaryota; kingdom Metazoa; phylum Cnidaria; class Cubozoa; order Carybdeida; family Carukiidae; genus Morbakka; species Morbakka virulenta. The sequence continues at coordinate 488,118 of RDPX01000206.1, read as the reverse complement.
TGGTAATATTTTATCCAGATCTTCTTGTTTTTGCTCGACTAACCTTTCCAATTTTCTTAGTTCTTTGTGTATTCTATCCTACAATAAATCCAATGAGGCGGATACTTTCANCTTTACCAACTTTTTTGCAAAACGTTACTAGCTTACCTTGCTTGGCATGTTTCTTCGATTTCTCTTTGATTTGTATATTCTGGTAATATTTTATCCAGATCTTCTTGTTTTTGCTCGACTAACCTTTCCAATTTTCTTAGTTCTTTGTGTATTCTATCCTACAATAAATCCAATGAGGCGGATACTTTCATTCTTGTTTTCACACCTTCCAAGATTTACATTTTCTTTCTTCGTTCATGCGAAATGATTGTGAAAAGTTACTTGCGGTTAAAAATTTTTGGAGGGTAAGGAAGGCAGGCTTGTATGCCTTCCTTACCCTCCAAATTCGGTAAAAAAACCTGCGATAGTTGGCGATGAGAAAAATAATTTACATAAGTAATGACAATGCAGTGACAACAATGACAATGCAATGTCAAGAATGACAACAAGATGTGAATGCAGTGGGTTTAAATGTATTGTGAAGAAAATCGAGAAAGCTCGTTTACTTTAAAGAAAATGAAAAGTGGTGGTTGGATGGAAGGCAAGTATGGTGGAGGACTTCAGGCAGCCAGTTTCTGGTCAAGTATCAAAATGTTAAGGTACATACAAACTAACGATGTGTTTTATTCCCATTTATAAAGTGGTTTTTACAAATCATCCAACGAAATTAAATTGCAGATCAGCACAAAATGACACGAGGACACTCCTTCCATCAAACTAATATCATAATCACGAGCAGAACAGGAAGAATCCATTACGTAATTCCTTACAAATCACTAAATGATGATATAATACGTAATCTGTCTCATGGTCGTGCTTCTTAATTCTTCCTTTCTTTAGCGATGATACACTTGGATACGCACGCTACGACTGTATCCAAGAGCAGTGGTTACCTGACTGAACCAAATGGATCTTGACCATTGACTAAATATAGAAGCCCTCAAGATCCCATGAAATTTACCATTTACTTCCGGAGCTCCTCTGTTAAACTTCGCATCCATCATGCTGCTCTCCATGACTTCGCCACAATCCCGGGTTGGGCAACTGCCTGGTGCTATGCCTTGCTGAAGGGCAACCCGTGATTTTGTCCGGGACTGCTTATTTCCATATTCGCAGCTAACCTCTATATCTAGGGGCCGTTCCCCTACCCGCAACCTGGGGACCCGGTGGAAGGGTGTTGTCCTCACCACATGTGCTTCTTGGCCGAAATAAATTATCTAAATTATAGTATGACTAATCAAAGAGCAGCTTTCCCAATTAAATATACTCCAAGTCTTAGGCAATTAACTTGAACCTATATTTGGATACATACCTTCGCCTTGGCATCCTCCTGAACACTTTCCTCCAAATCTTTTACGTCTAATTCTAATTTGGTCCTGATTTTAATCTGTTCCTGCCTTTCATCTGTTAGTTGTGATTTCTCAAGACTAACAACATTTATTTCATCTGTCACTTCCTTCATGCTATGTCCAACGGCCTAAACACATAAAACATGTTTCGTATTAATAAATAATATTAAACAGTTAATTTTAACAAGGTTAAAAATTAACTATCAAAAAATGGTTCTCAGAAAGGTGGAAATCAATATAATGATTCAAATTGTAACTAAAACAGTTATCAATTCAAAAAAGCTAATCTTCTTAAGACTACTACCTTTATATATATTTATGGAAAAAGGTTCTAAACTCATCTCCATAAATCGCGATATGACTTTCAGGAAAACCACCCTGATAACAAGATCCTTAAAGGGCATTTGAAGTTGTTTAAAGCCATATTGTGGGGCCTTTGCTCTGAACGTCGGGCCCACATTGTGTATGGTGAATTACTTCCCGTTAGATTACACTAGAGTATTATTCCTAATAAATTACTAAAAGAATACTTCCCGGAATACTTCCTTCAATTCTGCTTGGAGCAATTCTCCAGGGGGCGAAGGTGTTTTGGTTAACTTACCTTGTTCCAGTGCATATGCATATAATGATAACGATCATTATGATCATAAAGGAGCAAAGCCGTAAATCCACTGCTTATATGAATAATCATTACATTATTGCCACGTGTTCAGATAAAAACTGAAAGGAAAGGGCATTTTCTTGCAAATTTTTTGGTTCCCCCAAACTAGCACTTTTTGGGGATATACCACAAATACGGCCTGTATTATTACAAATAAAATGAAATGAAAGAAACGAATAGTTGACGAAAAAATTACCGCAGCTCTATCTGCAGCGTCTTCCGCTTCCTTAAGAAGTTCATTTGATCGCTCTGACCCCGTCTGTCTGGTTGAATCAATCTGTGTCAAGAAAAAGGACAAAAAAAGAAAAAATCAAATGTTACATATGTATCACAAAGCACTGAAACGAAATGGCAACCCTCAACCCCAACCAACCAACCAAACAAAAAAAACTTATCAACAAGAAAGCCGATTGTAAAGAAACGGTAGGCATAATTCTTCTCAAAATACTTAACACTAAAACCCCCCCACAAAAACCTAACCTCTTTGGTGCCGCTAATAACATTTAAACATTGAACAATTTGAGAGAAACCAAATTCAAAATACAAGTGTACAGATATGTACATAAATCAGATTTCAGATGGCGTCTGCACATGATTGTCCTTTAAATACTCATTTTCTTATTAGGTCACTGTCGGCGCCGCTCCTTAATCTCACACACACGCACAATTTCAATTTCAAAAAAATCTTGTTGACTCTTGGCAAGACCGCAAGCGACAGGTTACCTTGCCAGGAGTTAGGAAAGGGAAAGGAAGCAATTAATTAAAAAAACCAAAAGGAGATGAAGGTTAATAGAGGATTTCAACGAATGAAAGTCAAATTTATCTGAAAAGCAAGTGAATAGAGGGGAATTTTAAAGTTTTTGTGTCCACAGAAAGAAACTCGTAGAATCGCAAGAGTTTTTGTATATTGGTTCCAAGACATTGTTCAAGCGAGCACTTGCGTAAAGAAACAGAATGACAGTCCACTACTCAAAAAACTCGCCAGAAGCTCAACCTGGAATGTATTGATGCGGCAAGTCTGCTTTAGCCATGACCAAAAATTGAAAACGTATGTCCTCCATTAGCATGAACTAATCGATAATTTCCCCGTTGGCACACTCAGGTTACAGGGATAATATTTCAAATAATAATTAAAGATTGGGTAGTGACAAAAACCTTACTTCTTCAAGCTTTTCTCTTGTTTCTCGCAATTCCTTGTCATGAATAGTGTACTCTAAACACCTAAAGAAAGGTAAAAGATCATTAATAGTAATTCAAAAATAACAATAATGAACAACTCAGAGGCCACTGGTATTAGTTTAAGAAGAAACTGTTGAAAAAAAAGGTAAGGCAAATAAAGATATTAATCTCAGTTATCTTATCTATCTCCACACACTAATGCGGTTCAAAGGCTTTCAAATATCAGGGCTTCTGAAGTACAAAAGTGAAAAGTAATAACGTAAAGAGTCTCCTTTATGCCATAGGTACAATTATGACCAGACAAACAATGAAAATGTTATCATATCTAAAAAATGACAGTGGCACGGGTAATGCTTCTCAGGGTGGGGAGAGAGAGGGTCAAGCGTTTTTCATGGAAAACAATTTAAAATCAGGCCTTTCCAAGATAAAAGTTAGCTCCCAGCTTGTTTGGAAACCTTAGAATAATTTTCGGTCTTTCGTATCCAGTTTCGAAGAATGCTTCCTCCAGGTGTTTAAAAAACATAGAGAAGAATGTGTTTTTCTTAATCCCTGGTTTTTACTCGCAATGTATTAAGAAACTGTCAACACTCGAAATGTTTTAGTGAGATCGGAATAAAATCCAGAGTAATATATAATAATTTCCAAAGTCTGAAATGTTACCTTAAAATTGACCTTAGAGCTGCTGACGATAGACCGAAACCTTAGCCAATTGCATCTGCTTGTTTTTGGTTTCTACAAGAAATCGTACCTTGGATGTCCTACTTCTATGGCCCAGAGTTAGGATGGGGCATTCATGGGGACTTCATGGGAACTCTTAGTAAATTCTTGACCGGATATCCTTCCCAATGTCGGGCAATGCCTTTCATAGGAGAATTAAAAGTTTAATTCGATTGGTCACATAAAATAGATTAACATGTATGCGATTCCGTGTATTAGATTGGTTTAGTAACATCAACACAAACAAACTGAATTAACTACTTACTTTCTCTGGCCGTGGCAAAGTGCGAAAATAAAATCTGACAGTTTTATTCTTAAATTCCAAATATGAGAGCAATGACATGCAATGTAACTACAAAGGTATTCAAAATGTCCAACTATTCTTGAGAGGCGATGTAGAATTGCTCTAAATTTCTTAAAACAAAATCCAATAAAAGAATAGTATAAAAAAATATCCAGGGAAATTACCTTCTTTCTTTATCCCATGTCTGATACTCCTTCAGTTCCTCTTTTTCAGAATCCAACGTAGCTAATCTTTCTTCGATGTCTTTTAAAAGCTCCTCGATCTTTTCACGTTTACTCTCTGTGAAATTCGATAGAATATTAAATATAAAAAACATCGGAATAAATCAATTTTCACTTAAGAAAATATCAAAAGACTGTAATTATCAGGAAGATATACCTCTTGATATTAATAAAGGAAAATTTTTTATTAGTAGCAGATGGGTGTGAGGTATTACTGTCAAAAATCAACATGGACATTCATGTCAAAATAAAACCATTAGCCTTGAAGTTGCTGGAGAATTTTGTAACAATGTACAAACATTGTTACAACATTTTTTCAAAATTTTCTATAAATAAAAAAACACAACAGTTAACCTGGCATTTAAAAAACAATACCTAAAATTTTGTTACTGTTTTTATTTTCCTTCTTTCATACGATTTTACTGTTTCATTTACACAAGACGGTCAATGGTAGCAGTTTGATTGTGTTAACTACTATTTAGTGGGGTTCTTACATTTCAAAATCACTCACAAGTACATAAAGCGATACAACAGCACTTTAAATCAATAAAATAAAATAGAATAAAACAAAATAAAATAAAATTAAAAAATATATAACAAAAAAATAAAAGAAAAGAAAAGAAAAGAAAACAAAAAAAAATAAAAGAAAACAAAACAAAAAAAATAAAACAAATAAAATAAAACAAACACGTTACAAACAAGTTATATCATCTGAAATTCTGATCTGATGATATTTACAAAGACATCTTTTATGTCCCAATTTTTCCAGTTTAAACACTTAACATACACTGGTCATGAAACTAGATGAGAATAATCAAATATCCAAAAACAGCTATTGTTCTGCGGTGACAAAACAACAACGAAAAATAATAGCGATCGGCGGAGGAGCACACAGAGCAGAAAGACATTTCAAATATACCACTCAAAAATATTCTTCAGAGTAATGTAAGGTTTATCTTCCTAATATAACGAATAACTAATACACATGACACAAACTTTTAAAGAATCTATTATCGAAAAACGATAACGGTAGAGTGATAACATCGCCCTGATTTTAGCCGTTAGTGAGAGTATATATAGTATAAGAAAGCCCAGTAGTTTTTGAAAGGCTGAACGCAATGAAAGGACACATATTAATCCCCTTCGTTTCCGAAGGAAAGTTGATGAAAGTTAAATATGAATTGCCTTGAATGCTCCTCGGTACAAGGCAAAGCTGGTCCTGTTAATCTGCTCTTTGGCAATGATTCTAAAAGAGGTGCTTTCCGATGATAAATCTCGGTACACCGAGCAAGCTCGTGAGCCTTTTTCTTTCCAAGGACGTACCAAGGAAGTTGCTATTTCTAGTAAATTTACAATAGTGTTTTAAATTCTGGTAAGTTGGTGGTTCATCTTTTTTCTATCTTTTTCGCTAATTCTTCTCCAAATGACACTGGAGTTTCTTTGCTAGTTTCCCATGACAAATTAATCAAATATCAAACTGTCATCATAACTCCAATAAAAAAATCATTGTATATGATTCCCCATGCTCCTCGTAAGGGCGATAAGCGTACGCGTGCGTCTCCAAAATTATTTACAAAATAAAGCAGGTTTTCATCTCTTCCAGCACCAGCAAATTGATAGTAACCTTTATAAGTGGTGCAACTCAGTCAAGAATATCATCAAAATGCTACGCCCAACCACAGTCACAGTGAAATAGACTACACTCACTGACGATATTAAACTGAAAACAAGCTGGAATTTGAAAAAATTATTTAATACGACTATCCCGGGGCCAACCAAACCATATTGTGTTCTGTACAAGTTTTAATTCTACTCAATAATTTTAACTGTTTTAACCTTTGCGGGCGTCTGATTATAAAACAATAACATGCAGTTGAATACTCTAATTGCCCTGATACTTAAACTCTTCTCATCCTAACTGCAATTATATATTGTGAATCAGACTACTTTTATGGCAAGAAAGAATAAAATACCCCTGCTTTTTTAACTGACGCACACAAAAGTGATGGCAGATTACAGCTTATAAATGGTAATAAAAATTACAGAATTTTCTTTTGTCCTACAACAAACAAAAAGGTCACTTCTCTCATCAAATTAATGAAATCAAGCAACATTATCATTGAGAACTTCCAAGGGACGAGAAAGACAAGCTTTGCTTGGGTCAAACTTGTCTGTAACATGTCGTTCGTTTCTTGAATTTATAGAGTCAGGGATAATACTGCTGTTATCTTCCAAACAAAATCTGTTCCTATCCAAGATTTAACAAACATATTTGCTAAGCAACAGCAAAATATCAAAATTACAACGTATATATAAAAAAAAATTACCTGTTTCTTTGAGAATTGATTTACTTTCTTCTTTTCTCTCATCATAAACTCTTGTCCCTGCTACTTCCCGCAAGAGCTTTAGACGTTCATGATCTTTGGCAACTGCCAGTTGCATTATCTGGTTTCCAAAGATATCAACAAAAAAGATTTCATAATCGGTCAGATCTGAAAACCCACTAATGAAGACACACTGCACTATTATTTCAATTTCAGTGTAAGAAACCCAACACAACTTGACCTGGAAAAGCAAAATATTTTCCCTTGTTTCTCTTACAATGTTAGCTATCTCTGGTATCCGTTGGCCATCGTTTAAAGAAACCCATAAATACATTCCAAAATATTCTCATTTCTTTAAGAGGGTTTTAAAAGTTTTACAGACGTTTTCATATTATCGCACACCGCAGTCAATTTTCAGCTTTAGGGGACGAGTACTCAAAGTTCCTTAAGTAATGGATCGAAGAAATGAAGGCATTTGAAACGAGCTAAATGTCCTACATAATTGCCTTTTGAATTACGTGACCCCCCCCTCCCCAAATTAAAATACTTTGGTCATATCATGAGACACAATCGTCTGGGGAGGAGAGAGCTTTAGTCCCATTTACCTGGAAAACGAAGAAGAGGTAGCCCCGGACACAAATGGTAATATACCATAACAGAAGCAATTAGTTCTATAAAGACTGCAAAAAGATCTACAGTGAAGAGAAATCACTTCCATAATGCTGTTAGGGAAAACAAGCTCTGAATAGAGTATGCTTTTGATGACGCTGACACCGACGGGGTTGGTGTATTGAAAACCTGACCTTGAAAGTCAAAAATGCACTACACTTTCTTACTAATAAACTACTGCTTTCTATAACTTTTTTATAAGATTTTCTTCTTTTTCTTTTAAGTGCCATGTCTGTAGACGTTGGCTATCATGATGTTCCAATTAACCCTGTTCCTTGTCAGATGTAATATTTCACTTGTTTGTATTCCATTCCTCCAGTTTTTTGCCACATAGTCCCTCAAATTTCCCAAAAATGTTCTTCGCTGCCGCCCTCTGTCTCTGGTTCCTTCTATACGTCCCGTCAGTACCAAGTTTTCCAGACCTTCCTTCCTCATGACGTGTCCCAAGAATTCCATCTGCCTTCTTCGGACTGTCCTCAACAGGTTCTTTTCTGTTCCTGCTCTTTGTAAAACGTCATCGTTTGCTACATGATCAGTCCATGATATTTTCA